>HE671892.1:1713-68096 GCA_000313835.2 Heliconius melpomene melpomene
ATCATCTTACCACCCGTGTTATTTAAAATTCTCTTTTTTTTTTTAAGTCGTTTGCCGGCTGTAATATACGACGGTGATGATTTTTTTTTAAGTTGATGTCATTTGTTTAAAATTAATTAAACCTAAGCCCAACATCCTAATTGAAAATTATTTACTATATTAACGAAATAATTCTTCATATTTTTATTTTATCACTCGAGTTCAATACATCGCCAACAACACATGTTTTTTTTTTCAAAATTTTGCTCTACAGTCGCTTCTATCTTATTAATATTTACTATATGTTTGTCCTCCATTAATTGTACTCTAATCCTTTAAAAGGACATGTTCTTACCAACTGAGGTAATACGCACGCTTTCTAACACACGCACAGCCGTAAACGCTATACGTAGAAACGTACGAACGAAATTTGAACATATTCTAAAATTTAATAACTTAAAAGCAGCTCGGATTTTATAAAATTTAAAATTCAGACTTAAAAATATTTAATTGATCACGATTTTTTAGAATTCATAAGGTTCACTTAAGTTAATCAAAAATGATTTCTTTTGCTACTCTTATAAACTCTTTTACATACACTTTACATGATTCAATATTTTATTCTGTTTAATGGGACTGAACTAACTTATTTTATTTATTTTTTCACCACCGCTTTCACAATATTTTTATTTTTGGTAAATTATTTTTTTTATATCCGCTTTAATTAGTACAATACCATTTTGCACTGTAAAATTATGGCTCAATAATACTGGATATTTTAATAAATTATCTTGTATTATAAGAATTTTAATATTAGTTGAAACATTTTGAATTTATTTAAATTTTCATTTTGAATTTAAATAATCTATAGCTTACCGATAGTTTTTTTTAAGTATTTACCAAAACCTTTCAGCGAAACGTAAATTTCGAAAATGATATTACTTATTTCTCATTAAAGAAAATCGACTCAGTGATTTTAAACAAAAGGCATCTATTATATATTTATTTTCTAAAATGCCCGCAACTTACTTTAAGAATTATTTTTATTTTAGCATTTCTTTGTAACCGTTGTTGTAATTGTAACAAATAATACAAGTTATTAATGATTTTAAATATTCATCTTCCAACTTGCTGAATTTCAAAATCTAGTAGTAAATCTTCTGGAACTACAAACTACAAAATTTCCAACTTGTGCTCCTAATCGTATTCTACAATCCTCTGTAGCATCAATAATACAAATCAATAGCCTTTTTACCCTTCATTTCACATCTATTTAATAAATTCATTTCATGATAATTTCGTTTCTAAAAGTTCATTATATTTAGGTATAAAGTAGACGTATCAATGAGTAATTGAGTTCCTGGCTATTTATACTTTAAGTTTTCTATTCTCGTTAACCAAATATCCAAAGTTTGTTCTTCATTTGAGCGGTTAAATTCGGGAATCGTATTAGAAGTATTCGTAGGTAATATATGTTGATAGAATTGTTTTAAGTATAAGTAGGTTAATTACTTCTTTAATTATGAATGTAGGTACTTCTTTATCAACGCTAATATTATTTCGTACGAACGGAGTCGTACCTTTTATTCCACATCCACTATTAGAACTAGATGATTCACTCACCAACATTCTTCTTCGTCGCTCGTGACTGCTACGTGGCCTTAATTAAAGTTGATAACTGCAATTCGCTCGAAAGGTGACCTCGAAGCTCGATGATGCCATCTCAATCGGTATCTGCTAGACGAGCGCGAACTCAGCTTACGACCCAAGATTGGACCACGTTCACGTTTGCGTCTTCTTACACCTTCATGATAATTTCAATTTACACTCGTGACTCAATCTGAAACTTACACCCAGTTGTATCAGTTTACAAAATAAATAAGTATATAAAAAACAACAATATGTGTACCTATTGTACATAGGTATCTTAATGCATACTGTTAATTTCAATTAATATAAAGATAATAAAAATAATTGATACTGGCCTTAATATAACCTCTTGATGTGTTAACGTGGAAACACTCGCCACTTCTGAACTAAAAGCTTCTTCAGGTTAATAATAGAAACAACCATTCGGTTCCAACACTTTATTGATAGATACCACTGTGCCGTAAAGTAAGTGTATTTGCCGAGGCTCAGGCAAGGAATGAATCCCGACTACTAATTCCATGCCTTTTATATTATTAGTCAAATCAACAACTATCTTGACAAATACAATTATAACAAAATTGTGTCATTTGACTTCACAAAATATTATTTAAAAATTTAAGCCAAAGAAAATAACAACTTTATTAGAATTATTATACCATAATTCTAATAAAGTTTAACAACAAAATACTAATAAAAATAACTTTACATTATAACGCTAACAGATGATACATACAAAAAAGCGATATTGAAAATCTAATTATATTTTAATCGTATTTTACAAGTGTTTATCGTATAACATGCTCATACGAAGATACCGTTGATACGCGTTGATAGAAATATTTAATTTTATACGTCTTTGTCTCCTGACGTCAGTCGAAGTATTTCATAACACTTGGCAACATTTTTTTAAGTAAAACAGAGAAATAAATAAAGAACAACAACAACAACAACAACATTTTTTTCTTTTTGATTTGTTTCTAAGACTTTTAGCTAGAAATTTTGATTTTGGATTGTTATAGAGAGAAAATTAGATAGATACTATTTTAAGTGAATCTTGATCACAGACTCAGCAATGCCTACGGTTACTTTATGCTAGTATGTAATATAATCTTATCGAATATTTTGTTAAGTAAAAACAAGCCAATTGCACTCAAGTCAACTTCATGATTCTAGTACAATGGCAACGTTACTTATGAAAATTGACAAACTTAAGTTATCGGACTTTCACTTATTTTAGGGTAGATATGGGGTATCTAGTGTGAAGACACTCCGTTTTCCACTTTCCGTCTAATTTTGGAGCCATTGTGTGTTGAATGGCGGAACTCAATGAAAATATATTTGTATTAACTTCTTCGGATGAGAATCGAACCCGCAACCTGTCACGCTTACAGTCACACATTTAGGTACTTGCGGCACGGCTGGCCTCAATTCATAATATCATTAATTGCACAGTAGGTACAGCTACCATTTCCTTCCTAAGGAGATAATGATAGCCGCACTTACAGATATCAATTATAATTTAAATGCCTTTATTCTATTTAAATATACACTTTTGTGGCGTTAGGAGCCATGGCGAAGTAGGATAGAGTGACTGCAAACGCAACGGGTGTCGGTTCGATTCTCGAGGAATTGTACTACTTGTACGGGAGGTGGTGTGTCAAATCTTGTGTGAGGAATCGTATCTGAGCTATGGAGTGAAAATATTGAATCTTTAATTCCTCCAAGTGGGAATCGAACCCAAAACTGAAGCATCTACAGTCACACGCTTGTGCTATTGAGCTACGATTGGCCTGACGGAATATATTTTTATTTCCCTCGCTCTGAAAAGCAAACCGCGGCGTTAAGTTCCGTCACTCAAATGTAATGTTTCGATAATTGCGCAAAAAATGGAGAAGTCTTTGAACTGGGTCCTTGGACCCTGCTTTGCGGGAATATGCGTATCGATATGATGTCATTTAAATTCGTATTTAACTAAATCAATGACTCTGTGTACATTTATTTCTAAACGTATATTCCAATTTAGATTGATTAAATTGTGACAATTTTTTATTTCTTGACATCTCCATATAATTATGTAGTCGACCTTCAATTTTATGGGAATTTTACTACGAACAGTTTGTAAAGATGCAATTATGTTGTTGCATAATAAGGGTATTTACACGCGAAATTAGAATATTATTTTGGACATCTATTATAACTGACGTTGTGACCACTGAGTGTAATGTATGACGGTACATCGGTCTTGGGTTCGATTTCCAATCGGCAATTATACCATACAAATTAAACTATGATACTATTTTAACAATTTTTTATGTATTATTCTACACTTAGGAAAGAAAAATACTTATTTAGAAAACGTATAAAAATTTGAACTTAGCGGGATTTGAACTCGCACCTCTTGGGAATCGTTAAAGCGCTACCGCTAAGCCATACGTTCTCATCAAAGTACGTCAAAATTTTTCTTTGTTAAAAGTTATAGTTATTTGTAGAGTTATTGTTAACATGAAGCAGAATTTTTGTGACATTTATAAAAAGTGATTTTTTAATGGGATGGTTGTCGGTTCCTTTTCCACTTGGAGAATGTTTTTTTTTTAATTTTCTCGATATCACAAGTCAAGACACAGCGTTGAATTTCGCTACTCAACAAACAATATCTCCAAAATTAGGAAAATAACGGGGATTTGATGGAAATGAGGGTGGAATAGGTACATCGTGAATCTATTACATTTAATTTGACATGACTGGCTTGACTGACTTTAACTATAAATTAATTAACGACAGATGGATTTGAATTCGAAATCACTGAATAATCTATACATCTCCGCTGTATAACAAGATAATATTTTCATTCGTTAAATGAAAAATAATTAACTAAAGAAGAGACCACTCGTGGCGCAGGGACACAAGCGTGTAACTGTGAACGAGACAGGTTCTGGGTTCAGTTCCCACTTTGCTTTGGTGTCGAGTTAAAAGAGCGGTATTGACTACCGTCACTTACACGTAATGCTTCCAGAGTTCTTCTGAAAGTGGGGAGTCCCCTCTCGCCCCAGTCATAGGCCCCTCTGCGATGATTGGCTACTATATTCTTATTAATTATTTTAAATTCACATTATTGTAAAACAAGAAATAAATGACATTTTGATTTTTTATATTGGAACTAGGTTTTTGTGTCAACAAATTAATAATTAATTAACTCGAATAAAGACAAAGATATTAGAAACAATCGCGGCTCAAGTTGTTTCTGTGATAGTGCTTTTATAGTGAGCGTAGTGTTTTTTTTTCTGTTTAATAGTAGTGAATTTTCTTTCTTTGTCATTGCGGTATTCATTTTAAAAGGTAATACTTTAAAAAAAAAATAACAGCAAACAGCAAATGAAAATATTCCATTTTTCTGAAGCGGAATCGAACCCACAATCGTCGGTTTACAATCACACCGCGGCGCCCAAGAGATATGAATTAAATACATAATAAAACAAATTAAAATTCTATTAAAAAAGAAAAAAACACATTGTTTTTTTCTTAAATCAATTTTTCTTATAAATTGTAAAAAAAAACTGATTTTCCTTAACAAGGCTAAGTCAAGTCAACTGTTCAAAGGTTTTTTTTTTCTACTGCGTTTTATCTATAACCGTCTGTTAGTAGTTATTTACCTTATGCTGTCACTTCATTAGTTAAGAAAAGGACGTGTTTTTAATGTCTATTAATATTTAATTTCATATTTATAGTTTTATTTTTAAATTGTGAAACTTCAATTCACTCTTGGAATACTCAATTGAAATTGGATTTGGATTATTTAAGGTATTTTTTTCTTAATTAGTTAATATCTCGAATTTTTTTTATATTTTTTTATTTATTATTTGTTTTTGTAATATTAATATGAAAAAATATCACTTCAATGAACAATATATTTTTTTGTTTTATTTGATATAATAGTAATCAACAAACGCAATCGTTGTTTCATTATTTATTTAATTAATTTCAACTACCACAAGGCACACAGGGGATAGGTTTCTGTCACTTAACACGGAGAATACAAAATTTGGTCCAAAACTGAAAAAACGGAGAGTCTAAATACAATTTTCTTTCTGCTTATATGATATTGAACTATACGTATCCCTTCTTTTCCCTAACCATATTTTTTTTTATTTTAAGAATAAAAGTGTTGGTTTATTGAACCTGTAACCTATGTAATAACAGGCTGTGGCTACTGTGACACCACATGTTAAATGGAATATCTAATTATTTCAATTATACCATAATTGGTATACAATTTAAAAACGACTCGATGTTACGGTCGAGAGAACAGGGTTCAAGATCTTGTGAGCAAATTCTTCAAATTTTATATAAGTACGTGGTCTAAAGATGTGATGGTATAAGACTGCGATAGTGATGGTAGTGGGTTCGATTTCAACACGGGGGAATATTAATTAGTTTAAGTTTTGTTTTGTTACCAGAGATGTACTTAACTGATTTTAAAAAATATATAATGAGAGAGGTACAGCGAGAAGCTTTTTATTCCGTCGCTTTTTATAGTAGACGGAGAAAAGTAGTATCGAGACACTCCGTTCTACGCTTTTGAAGACATTGCAAGTTGATTTGTGAATTTTCTTTTTCCTGACTGATAATTCATTCTCTGTAGCGGAAATCTAATTATTTAGTTTAGATGCTGTCCCCCTCAACTACGAAGGCCTCATACGTGGTACTAAAAAAATAAGAAAAATTGAAAAAGACAATGGGGAAAAAAAAATAATTAATTGCATATCTTTTCGTAGTTCAACGACGTTAAAGTCAAAGGAAACTAATCAGATAATTGTATCCAATTTGAACTTGTTATCCCGCGCAAGCGGTAAATAGACAAATACCATCAAAAATAAAAATGCTATAAAACTGATAAGTTTGTTTGGTAGAACCCGCTAATCTCAAAAACTCTTGATTCAAATTCGAAAAAAAAATATTTTTTGGAATTCGAACCTGTAGTTCTTGCTTCACGGTTTCAATGTAACCTACCTACGGTCAGGGTTACAGCTTGTAAAAGCTAGTATATAATGCAATTACAAAGTACAATTTACAAAGTATTAATGCAAAATTTGTAATTTAAAGTAAACTGAACTTGAAAACCTTGGTTTGTTAATGTTTCTACTAACCTTTGTCTTTTGAATGGTGGTCTACATGTCTACTAACATTATACAGGTTAAGTTAGTTTAGTTTTGGTTGAGTGCGTTAATACCAGGAACATTGCTTTGAAATGATAAATTCTTTTGTATACTTGGAAAGTTTCAACGCATTTTTAATACCATAGGTATTCTGTATGTCTGGCTTATAATATGGGGGGGGGGGGGGGGGTTGACAGACGTAAAGCATGGCGCCATGGTACTAGTAAATAAGATGCTCTGAAAGACTCGTACCAAATATAAAATAATATAATTATTTAATTTATTGATCACTATCAAAAATTAACATAATTGCATGAATTTATTATTGCTTAGAGATTAAACAATACAGTATTCCTCTTTCAATTAAATGCGTTCAATTGATATTTTAGAAGCCATCACAGTTTTTAAATACGGGAGGATGCGTGTAAACGTCGCGCGGTACGTGGCTAGACTCGGAACCGTCAGAAGGGGGCGGGCAATAGTCACTAATATATAGATAATATTATAAAGAGGGTTAAGTGTGAGTTTATAAGAATTATAATATCAAATATTTATTTATTTAACGTCGCGGTAGATGACGTGATGAGCTTATACGAACTCTTATAGCGACATTAACTAAGGTTATCGTGACTGATGCCGCCCCCCAGTGCGCTCGTGGTACGTAAGCTATGCTTACTCGTATATAGCGACATAATGTATACCACTGAACTGTTCTATACCTGGATGATAAATAGATTCGTAATGTAATTTTATGTCCTAGTATTGGTGTATGGAGTAGAGTTCAGAAAGGTCAGACATAAGTAGAGAGTTCAATGATGTCTGTCAAAGCCGCGGTCGGGATTCATGGCGTAGCGTAGGGGTGAGGAGGTGCCCTTTGACTTTCTTCTTTTTATGATAACTAACGAAACTGCACAATTGTAACGGAGAGGAAGATATGACGTGTTCGTGGTACTTCCTCGGAAGAACTCTGAGTTATAACGACGCAAGGTTGTTAAGATTTCAGTTACTGAATAACTTTCTGGTGGCAAATATCTTATTGGAAAAATATTTTCTGGTGGGGTTTATGTAAAGTTTATGATATTAACAGTGTTACCTCTGAATGTCGAAAAGATTTTAAGTTATCCCCGCCATAACGATGAAAGATTCTTACCACTAGACACATGATGAGATAAATCATAAATTAAAAAAAAAAATAGCTCTTAGCGGAGTGTCTTGGCCCTATGTTCCCTTTATCTCTTTACTCTTTTTACGCAGCAAAAATCTAATGCTAGTAGCAGAATTGTTTCTTGCTCGCCAAATATAATTAGTTATTATATACAACCAATTATGTGTTATTTCATCGTAATTTTATTTGGATAATAACATTTCTTGTTTTTTTTAATTTAATAGGCGTGACAATAGCACATGTCATGTCAAATAATTCACAAAACAATAGGCTAACGTTGTTTCCCATAGAAATAATACCGACTATATTATGTATTTATTTCGTTTATTTTGTGTATGTATATTTTCAGTCGTTATTAAAAGGGCTTAGAAGAAACACTGTTCTCCGCACTTAGGGAATTAATTTGAAAATTAATTACAGGTATAAATATATTTTTTTAGCTTAACGGGATAGGATGAAGGAAACCAGTGTTAAGAAACTCTATTTCTCATTTTCCGCCAATTTCTGGGGCCATTGCCTGTTGAGTGGCGGAACTCAGCGCTTTGCCTAGATATTGAAGTTTTTTTTATATCATTTTTTTCTGAAACAAAAATATAATTTAAAAAATTTGGACAGTTTACACAATTAGCATTGAGTAAGAAATGTTGTTTTTTTTTACTTTGTGCCCAATTTTTAAGAATCCGTTTTGTGTAGCGGGTCTCTACACCGTGCTTGTCTGGTACAAATTTTTTTTTGTTATTGTTATTGTTTTCAAATTGTTTTTTACATTTCAGGTAAAATGGCAGAAATAGTGAAACCGTTTCCTGTGGAGAAGGAGTACGTCAAGAACCCTGATATATCGAAAGATGATATTAGGAAAATGCGGGAGTGGTTGAATACGCAGGCTCATTTACCTGCTGAGCATCTTACTGGTAAGGGAATATTCCTTAATATTTGTTTTAGCCTCACGCTCTATCTCGCATATTGCAGGATAGGAACCTGGCAACCTAGTGTTAAGACATTCCATTCTCATTGAGATACTTGTCTTCCTACTGAACTCTCTTTACCAGTGCGAGGAAATGAGAAACAAATATTTCATTGAAAATATTAAGTATTTTATTTCCTCAAGTTGGAATCGAACCCACAACGTGTTGCACTTACAGTCGTGCACTTTGTATCCCTGGCCTTATATATAAATTAATAAATATTTTTACGTTCTCTAAAAATATTATTAATTTTCTAAGAATTTTACTTCTTTCATGTAGAAATGTATGTTAGTTAAGTTTGACGTTAAGCTATACTTTTACCTAATCAAATTGGTGAAAATGACAAAAAATAAACAGTGACTTTTCCCCAGACGGGAATCAAATCTAAGGACAACGCGAGACAAATTTTGATTATAAAGAAATCTACAATTTTGTAGATACCCACTGTAAAGATCTAGAGTTAATTGCGAGTGTATTTTAATAAGTGAATAATTTTACATATGTATTATTGATATTATTAACTGGATTCCATCATTGTGACACAATATAGCTATAATAAACTATAGCTTTGGAAAAACATACTTTAAAGAAAATGATATAAAAAATAATAATAATGCAGAAGTATAAAAAAAAGAAAAATGACGAAAAACAATTTTTCAAAGTGCGTTTTGGCACGTGCAACAATATTGCTATTGAATAAATGTTTTATTAAATTGGTTGTAACTTTATTTGTTAATTTAAAGTATGGACATGGTTTATTATGTGACTAGATTACGAAAGTAATTCAAATGACAAAATAAATAATAGTACAAAGTTGCGTAGCCGCGAGGGATCGCTGAAATAAAATAAATAAAACGTAAAAAGTAAAAAAGGAAATCTATGAAAAAAATACATAAAAGAAATATACAATGGCCGTCGTGGTGGAGCGGCACATCGCCTGACTGTAACGAGACGGTTGTAGATTCCATTCTCTTTTCTTTCTGAAAATTTTCATTTTCTTCCTCTGTTGACTAGACAAAGCGTGGCGGTGAATTGCGCCACTCAACACGCAATATTTTGAAAACTGGGGGGAAAGTGGGAAATGGAGGGCCTTAATAGGAGATCTATCCACACTGCTATATGCGGGATGTTAAAAAATTATATTACTTTTTTCTTAATTTTTTTTACAATATCGTCCTTGCACTTCCACCTTTAGTGTTGCAGTGTCTTTATACAAGGAAAATATACGAGCAACAAAAAACTATATTTGTACTACATTGTTTTTAATACCATAATTTGTATATACTCGTACATATGTTTACTTTTAACTAATGACGTAAGGGCAAAGAAAAAATAAAACAAAAATTATCGATCAATATCGATGATCAAGGGCTATATCGATGTCCAAGGCGGGAATCAAACCCACAACCATGATGTTTGTACGTCAGGCAAATGCATTACGATTGATGTGCGCTTATTATTTATTTTAGATCACGTGGAAATTGAACACTTTCCGTTTTCAGCCCGTTTTCAGAACGTAATATGTGTTGTGTCAAACGTCAGGCCCGTATTTATAAGCCGCTATCAACTCTGAGAGCGATCTTGAGATGGCGTTTATATTTATATTAAAGATCTCAAGATCGACCTCAGAGTTGGAAGCGATTTATAAATACGGGCCGTACTCATGTGAAAATATTACTTAGTAATTCATAATAAGCTTAAAAAGTTATCATAATAATATTAATCGGAGAATCCCACTATTAGATTAATTTCCTTATGGGTAATGGGTATTTTTTACATATAAATGTATAAATGAAGAATAAAATAATAATCACTCGTAATTGCGACATATATTTCAATTAAATGCAAAATAATAATATTTATGAATACTCCACAGGTTTAGTTACTTTAAGTGGAGGTACTTTTTTATTAATAAAATATTTTGATTTTTTTTAGACTTTATTGTAGACAGCAAACTTTTATTTTATTGTATGCAGATAATGTTGATGAAGCACGTTCTTCACTATTTTTTGTTTATTATTTTTCTTTACACGCTGCTTCACGCTGTATACCGCATATACAGGTAGAAGTAACGCCCAATTTTCAAGACATTATATGTTGTGTGGCTCAACTCAAAGCTGGGCTTTGCCTTATTAACAGACCGAGGATGTAAAAAAGATTCGTACTCCAGATATTAATATATAAGGAACTCTGAGGTCCAATTGCACTTAACAGAGACCTTGATTGACAAATGAAAATATTTTAAATACACCTTGTTACATCATGTCTATATATAGGTGCATCTTCATAAAGACATTTAAAAAGGAGTTCATAATTGATACGATAAACGGATATAGTATAGTAGAATACTATACTATATATATAGTAGTATAGTAGTTCTATACAATAATATAGCGTGTTCTTGAATAATTAAATGGAAAAGTAATCGGGGATCTAATTATGGATCAATGGTTATACCAAGATTGTTTATGGTATATTTATTAATCGTCGCTCGTTATTATGTTTTCATGTGAAAATGGAAAACTTTGTTTTTTTTGTTCATGTCGGAATTTTGGGAAATCTTAGTGCTTCCCCTACACTCTCTAACCCAAACCCTACATCTCAAATCTTACCTTTCTAAGTCCAGTCATATGTACGTTGTCTCATGCCACTCAGTAACGGGAAAATTTTATTTTATACGGTTTATATCTATTATTGTGCAGTTAAAATCAGTTTCACGCTGTATCCCGCACACAGATGCCCTTCGAAACACTCCGTTTCCCACTTTTCGCTGAATTCCGTGTTGAGTGGTGGAGCTCATCTCCGCGCTTTGCCAGACACTTTACTACACCGAAGAAATATAAGTGTAAATTTAAATAAATATTTCATTTCTCCGAGTGGGGATCGAACCCACAACCGTTGCGTTACAGTCACATACTTGTGCGCCAGGACAGCCGCAGCAATCATTAAGTTGTTACTGAGAAGTAATGGAAGAGTTTTATGTAAATTGACTTATGTTTATAATATAGTAAGTGGATGATAGTAAACATTTTTACATATAAGTACTTTTTTTCGTTCCTAAATGCGGAATAACAAAATTTTATTTAAGCATAATGCCTTGAGGTTGTTGTGGCATACATACCAAGTGAGGACCAAACCTGCTATCATGGCCTTTATGGTCAGATAGCCTCAGTTTAAGTATAAAAATGTATTATTTTCCTAGTTATCAATAATCGCGTGTTATTTCTCAATACGATTTTTCTCTAATGATAAAGCAATTAAAAATATATCATTAATTTATATATAATTACAGTTTAAAGGGGTCGGTCGTTCTGTTGACTTTAATTATATTATCTATTGTTTATATGTTGAATGTCACGTGGTTAGCATATACCTATATTCTTTCAAATCAAAGGTTATGGGTTCAATTCTTAGTTGGGATAACCATAGTTTATCCATTAGAACTACTTTTATTTTTTATTTAAGCTTCACGGTGTATCCCGCATATAATAGACTTTTATATTTATATATTGATTAAAATAAAATTGAAATTTGCTATTGTAATCATTGCTTGACCTTAACCGACTTACTTTCCGTCTCTTTTCACCTTTATGCTGATGATCTACAAATTTATGTATCATCTCCCGCAGAAGCCATCTCAGACGCTATTGAACGAATTAATCGCAATCTTCAAATAATATTTGAATGGGGCAAATCATATGGCTTAAACTTAAATCCCACCAAATCCCAAACTTTAATAATGGGAACTCAAAAACAAGTAGCAAAAATAAATATTACACATCTACCACCCGTTATGTTTGATTGTACCCCTATATCTTACACAAAATCCGTTAAAAATTTGGCTATTATCATGGATAACACTTTATCTTGGACATCACACGTTTCAAATATTAGCCGTATGATATTTGAGACAATGGGTTTTCTAAGACGATGGAAAAATTTTCTACCGATTAAAACAAAAATAACATAAGCCACTTCCCTCCTTCTTCCCATTATCGACTATGCAGATTCCTGCTGCCTTGACTCAACACAATTACACCTAGATAAACTAGAGCGCTTACAAAATCTGTGTATCAGATATATTTTTAATTTGAAAAAATTTGATCATATATCCTCCTATCGCAATAAGCTTCAATGGTTAACAGTTCGGCATCGTCGATATTTCCATGTTCTTTGCACTCTTTCTATATATATATATAAAATCGAAAGGTCACTCACTCATCACGAAATCTCAGAAACTACATGTGCTAGGAATCTCAAATTTTGCATAGGAGTTACTTATAGGTCGTAGGTGCTCGCTAAGACGGGAATTTGCAATATTCGATTTCTAAGGGGTTGTTTTTGGGGTCGAAAGTTTGTATGAAACTTCGTTACTACAAATGCTTGGAGTCTCAAATTTTGCATAGACGTCACTAGGACGTAGCCATGGAGACAGAAATTAATAATAACATAGTCCACGCGGGTGAAACCGCGAGCGGGCCGCTAGTATTCTATATTTTTCCATCCTAACACTCCTCACTACCTTTTAATGATTCCTTCACTTTTAAAAGCGTCATTTTGTGGAATGACTTACCATCCTGTATCCGACACTGTAAATCGCTTCACGTTTTTAAAAAATCCTTGAAGCATTACTATTTGGCAAAACAAAATAACAGTTAGTACATTTTTTAATTTTTTTAAAGTATCTATATATGTATATATATGTATATATATATATATAATTATATATTATATGTATTTGCATTATATGTAAATTATATCACATTTATAATGTTGTATGTTTTTTTTATGATTCGCTATTATTGTAACTTTTTATGCACCACACAGTTCTTATATTATTATTTTTTTTCTTTTTTTTGTAAGAGATCACTAATGGTGATAAGGTCGCCCTTGCATGCTAGTTATATTACTTTAGCTATCGATTTTCTTTTTTTTTTATTGTACTTATAGTTTGTGTATGCAATAAAGATTTTTTTCTATCTATCTATCTATCTTGCTATACTTATTCTTAAATAGCAAGGTAAGGTAACAAGACAAAAACGACCTAGTGTCAAGGCACTCTATTTACTTGGGTTTTCCCTTGGATTTTGAGACATTACTTTGCCTTGATAAGAAACCATGGGGTTTACAATATAAATACAAATAATATTTAATTAAAGATTAAAAACTATAAGTAGGAAACATAAGTGTCTTAACGTTCCAGGTGTTTTCTCCGCATATCTTGGTTGTGCCGGATACAGCATGAATTTCTTAAATAAATTAATAATTAATATATAAATATTGTTTTCAACAGATTTGGATCTACTTCTAACGTTTTTCTGCTGTGAGAAAAGTACTGAAGTATCAAAACAAGTGCTGGACTTACATTACACTTTACGTACTCTGTTCATCCCTCTCTTCAAGGACCGGGTGGTCGATCAGAGGATTATTGGCACATTGAATACAGTGTGAGTCTTTTAATATATTAGTTCCTGTTTCTTGTTCCAGTTGTGGCAACTGACTGCAATAGTGACTGCTTGGTCTGGTTGGTGGGTTTGATCCCCACTCGAATATTTTCATTTCTTCGTTCGGTAAAGCAAAGCACGGCATTGGGTTCCGCCATTTAATACGCAATGCCTCCAGAATTCAGTGGAGAATGGGATACGGGATGACTTAACACTAGGTTCCTTCAACGCGGTGTATTCAACAATAAAGACTAGACTAGACTTTAGAAGATCTTTATATTTATATTTTTAGTTTTTTGTTTGTACATAAATTGTTGTTCTTTAGACCTATGAGTAAGCAGTCTGTGGAAGAAAAATGTGTGTTATAAGATTATATTTAATGAACCTGTTTATATATTTCCCTTAAAACAAATAAATTAATAAAATTAAATATATTTTTCAGACTAATGGCGCCCGTCACGATGCCGACAGTACATGGATATAGAGCAGTCTACTGCCGGCTGTTGGATACAGATGTTAGAAAATTTATTTTTCCGGATGTTATTCGGACATTCATGATGATCTTTGATTTATGGCAATATGAAGAAGGCACTTGGCCTGGGTAAGATTTTAGTCCATTTTTTTTCATATTTATTGCTATACCCCGCATGTCACAAGGTAGAAGGAGAGAACCCGGTGTTAAAACACTCCGCTCCCACTTTCCGCAGAATTTTAGAGGCTCAGAGATGGTTGGACTCGATGCTGCGCTTTGCGTCGGTACCAGAGCGAAGAAATGAAAATATAAATGTTTATTTTTTTCAAGTGTGAATCGAATTATTTGTATTTTGAAATTTCATTTTATAAAAATGTCATTTATTTCAGGTTCGTGATAATGATAGACATGGACCAAACTAGTATTGGTCACATAGCCAGGTTGGACGTGATGACGGTACGACAGTTGCTATACTTTCTTCAGGTATAGAATTATATTTCTATAATAATATTTTAAAGATGAAGTCTTTTTGGTTAAAACGCGCCATTCTGAGGAACTACTGGTCCAAAAAATCATATATCCAAGAATCATATATTTTTCAAAAGTAATTTGTGATTACATATTCCCTAATATCTGCTATACATGTGAAATGAATAGGTACTAATTTGATGAACAGAGGTTTCAAAAATTGGGCACTGGTGTCAAGTGTCTAAATGGGAATGGAATTTTAACATTAGGCACTTACGTTATCTCTGCTTACCCTGCTATGTGCGGGATACACGTGACCAACCATCCGTCCATAATTAGACACGCGAAGCTACAAAAAGATTTTCCAATTCAATCAAACATAAAGTATATATTACTTTTTCTTTTATAAACTATTTTGGTGTTCTTTACAGGAATGTATGTTAATAAAACTGAAAGAGGTACATTTTTTAAACGCACCGCCGTTCATGGACAAACTGATGATGCTTCTCAAGCCATTCATGAAGAAGGCCCTGTTGGACATTATAAGTATCCACGAGCGTGGTTCCCAAACATTACATAAATATATACCTTTGAAATCTTTACCCAAAGAATTTGGTGGTGAATATAAGGATCATGTCACTTTACGAGGTAATAATTTTGACGGTAAAAAGTGAAATTGGGTTCCCTCACCCAATAAATTATAAAAGCTGGACGGAAAGTGGGCGATGGAGTGTCTAAACACTAGTTATCCGGTTACACTACTTACGGTTGTGGGTTCCCACGATTCCCACTTGGAGGAAGGAAATATTTATTATTCCGTGGTAACGAGGCAAAGTGCACGTCGAATTCTGCCACTCCACACGCAATGCCTCCAGAATTCGCGGAAAGTGGGGAACGAAGTCTCTTATTATTAGGTTCCCAGATTCTTTCTGCCTACTTTCACGCGTGCGGGATATAGCGTGAAGCTATAAAAAGACATATTGGTTACATTATTTTTACGATATTTTTTCGTTTATTTTTTTGTAAATGTTGTTAAAAAAATATTTTCTTTCAGACGAGATTATACATCGTATAGAAGCCAACAAACAATTCTTTAAAGAGGAAAATCTCCGTCGTGTCAACGAGACATTGCGGCCTGGCGGCAAAAAAACTGTAGAAGATCTATTTGGGATACAAGGGAGCTTCAAGAAATTGGATATTGATTGAAAATACCTGAAATTACTTGTATTTTATATACATATCTTTTTCATTTTATCCTCTTTTATATATTTTAATATTTTTTTTGGTGATATTTTTTATGAAGTATGAATGGAGTGAATGAAGTGTCTTAGCACTATGTTTTCTGATTGAAATTCAAAATGAAAGCGACTATATGGGACAATTTTAAAACATTTGGTGCGCAATAAAATAAAAGTAAAACTCGAAGTAAAAGGTCGAGAAGGTCTTTAAAAACTATAATAAATATGTAAATTCAATCAATTTTGTGTGTGTTGCGAGTTTAATTTATTTTAAGTATTTTTTATCTGTACATAATATATAAGAAATTTTTACATACAAAAAATAACAGATTTCGCATTATGGTTTTAATAACCACGATTATTCGGTAAAATAATTAAGGGATAAATTTTACGAATAATAATTGTATTTTCATAATTAAGGTGATGTATACCTTTGTAAATATATTTACTTAAAATAAACAAAATGACACAATTTCAATGGTTTTTGCGTGAATCATTCCTTTTTTTTAAACTGAAAGAAAAAAATACTAATTAAAACATTCATATTCAAAATTATCTTTAATCAACATTGAAAATATTAAATATTTTATTTTTCGGTATGGGAAAGTAACTCACCGACTGTCAACGCTTGTGGCCCAGCACCATGAGGAGGCTAAAAAATCTTCAAAGACAGTATTTTAACTACGTTATACCTCTTTTTTACCGTACAATCCCCTTCGTGTGCTCTCCATATAACATTGGTGAAGAAATTAGCAAACTAAGAACTGAACTAAACTGAAAAAAATCCAACATAGTAATAGCCATCATTAATCCTTTCATCATAAAATTGGCATAATTTTATATATTTTATATGAAGATATATATTTATATAGATATATACAAAATTTACACATTGTCATACAATACTTATCACCGGTCCATCGCCCACAAAAAATATATCATCATAAAACAGCATGTGATATACAAACATATATAGAAAAAAAATGCCTAGTTTTTCCTTAACTCTATTGAAATAAGACCTATTTTTGCTTATGTGTAATTTAATTTTTCGGAGATTTGCGACACTGTATATAAATTTGTTTCGTATTATATATAGCGTGTTTGAAACTAGTAAAATTTATTCGTGCATCATGAAGCTTCTCTCGTTGCTTGTTGTCATCGTGGCGATTATATTTGTTGGTATAGTAAGTATTTTTTTTTTATTTTATTACTTTAAATTTATGGCTATGTATAACATATTTTAAAATTGTTTTAAATTTTACCTTGTATCCCGCACATGGCAGGGTTAGTGGGAACCTAGGCACGCTATTATGACATTTCATTCTCCATTAAGACATTTCCATTCTCCACTTTCCACTGTATTCTCGGGACATTACATCTTGAGTGTCGGAACTTAACGCCGCGCTTTGCCTTGTTAAGTTAGTTTGTAGAATATTATTTATTTTTTAAGAAATATTAATATATTGTAGTATATTTAGAGGAAAAATCGTTAAATGGTGGGAAGTTGGTTTTTGAATCGCATCCCTTAGATTAAGAACAATGTACCTCTAGGTACACCCCTAGGTACACCCCTAGGTACACCCCTAGGTACACCCCTAGGTACACCCCTAGGGGATAGTGCAAGGGAATGAAGCATCAAACTCTACGGTTGTATATGATACAATGGTATTAAAAATTTAGAAATCACATATATTTATATAGAAAATTTTAAAATTTGCTATATAAATTAACTTTTTTTAAATTTTCTAGAGCGGGATGAGAATTGTCCCAGATGCGAGAATAAGAGCAAATCGCGAGGCCGCGGGATTTGATGGTGGACCGCCACCACCACCACCACCACCACCACCTTCAAGTATGTAATTATGTATATGTAATAAATAACATGTATGATAGAAGATTTAATTAAAAAAAAAATATTCAAACCCACAAATATAATATTATTATACTGGAGTAGGAAAATAATAATTACTTAACTTTACTCGTATAATATATATATTTTTATATTACAGATAGCACGAGATAATTCAAGCAAATAACGACTTCAAGTTCACTGCACTTCTGGCGTTTAAAATGGCATTCAATAAAAAAAACTGCAACTTTCTTTTGACATTTTATTGATAATCCTTTCTTATAAGATCTAAGTGATTTTTTTTTATTATAAATCATTCAATTTATATAATCCGTAGGTACTCTGTTTAAATTCTATAAAACTATAAAAGGGAGAGTTTACAATCGAACCAGATTATATACATATTTGAACCGGAATGTCAATTTTGCTACCATATTCTATTTGTAATAAAATTGACATAATTTTGCACATTTTATATAAAAAAAATATATAATTATTCTACATAAACATGTAAAATATTTACACGCTATTACAGACTTATTATCGCTCCATCGCCTAGAAAAAATATTTATATATACTATAATAAAACAATAAAAGAAAATGTGTCTGTACATTTAATATTTTTACGAAAAAAATATTCAGGGTATTATAAAAATAATAACAGAATATGAATCTATGATATTTCAATTTTTCTGAACGACTGGAGGGTTTTGAAAGAGATTTTTTTTTGTTGGGTAGCTATAAGGAAAAGCTGAACAACAAATGAAAAGTTTAGTAACTAGACAAATTAAATTATATTAAAATAAAGAAATATTACGATTTATTAAATATACCTATAACATTATAGATAACCATACTATAATAGCCAACCAATTCTGTCAAAATACACTTTATTAATCTTGAAAAAAAAAAGAAGCAGGCGAAGCCTCTCCGGGGCCGCGGTCATAAATGTATAGCAATTGTTAAAGTGCATAAAAACCCTATGAAATATTAAAAAAATATGAAATGCCGCTTAATACAATTGAAATAAGGCTTGTTTTTGTTCATATCTTATAACGTTTTTCTAACATTTGTAACACTGTACACTGTTATTTTTTCATAGTACTTAAAACGTGTTTGAAAATTTTAAAATTATTAGTATTGTGTGCATCATGAAGCTTCTCTCGTTGTTTGTTGCCATCATGGCTATTATATTTGTTGGTGTTGTAAGTATTTTTTTATTATTATTTTTTCAACTTCAGCTCTCCGCTCCCACGTTCCGCTGATTTCTTCAGGCACTGCGTGTTGAGTGACGGAACTCACCACAATTTTTTTATAATAATCGTTTATAGACTTAGATTGCGTTGTGTCCCAGGCCACAGCAGTTCAGAGTCTGACTGTCCGCTATTTCCGAGATTATCGTGCACAGACAAACAGACAAAAATTTTAAAAATCATAGAGTTCTATTACGTTGATAAATGCAACCAATAAGTATTTAAGAGGGCGATCAGTTACATTTTTATTGTTATGTATAGATATTAGATGGTTTAAAGGTTTTTGGGATTTTAAGAAACTTTCCATACTAGTTTTTCAAAAAAAAAATACTACGGGTTTTTGGTATTTGCATTTGCAAAGCGTGATTGGAGTGACCTTTCACTATATTCTCTATCCTATCTTAAAATATATGAAAATTAAAGATTATAACAAATATACTAACACTAGCGGACGCGCGCAGCTTATTTGCACCCTTAGGGGGTGAATTTTAGAAAACCATTAAACATGTGTTTAATTATATACGTTTAAGAGTCTGAATTTCAAATTTTATAAAAATTGGTAACGATTTAGAATATTTTTTAAATCGTTACCAATTACCAATTAACCTATACAAACTTTCAACCCCTTATTTGCACCCTTAGGGAGAGAATTCTAGAAAACGATGAAACACGTATTCAATTAAATACTTTTAAAAATCTAAATTTCAAATTTTATAAAAATCGGTGCCGATTTAATTTTTTTTCCATAGAAACTTTGAACCCCTATTTCACCCCTTTAGGGTTAAAATTTTTCAAAACCCCTTCTTAGTGGATGTCCAGATTACGAAAGTAAACTTTTGTCCAAATTTAACGTTTCTACCATCAGCGGTTACGGCTGTGCGTGCGTCTTACCTCAGTCAGTGAGGACAAGTCCTTTTATATATATAGATTATACTATTCTATGTTTATTTCTAGAGCGGGATGAGAATTATTCAAGACGCCGGGATGAGAGAGAATCGCAAGGCGGGATGTAATGGCGGGCCCCCACCACCACCATCAACTCCACCTACCAGTATGTTTCAAAATCTACTTGTGTATTTTAATATAGAATAAATCTTATTAATCTTATCATACTTATTGATTATCAGAGCAAAATAACATAAGCTATTTACAATTATATTTTTACAAAAACAATTTATTTTTTATTTACTTTTATAATGTTTTTTATTATTTTCTCACATTACAGACAGCACGGGGTAATTCGATGAAGAGACGAATTCAAGTTTAAAGCACCAGTGGCGTTTAAATTGGCACTGAATAAAAATATGCAAATATTTGTTTGGTATTTTATTGATGTTCGTTCCCTTAGTCTCATAAGATCTATAAGTATAATTTATAAGCTTCACGATGTATCCCTGTAGAGTGGTAGGCAGAGGGAACCTTGTATTAAAACACTCCTTTCCCATGCGTCGCCCAATATCATAAAATATCGAAACATATCGTATTGAATTACCTTTTACCTGAATCTATCTTTTTTAAGAGTTTAACAATTATGGTCATTAAAGTCATATTGGGTCAGTCAGTTTCGATTTCCATTCGAAGAAATGAAATATTAATATCTCTGCTCTGGTCTCGAGGCAAAGCGCGGCGTTGAGTTTCGCCACTCAACATAGTGTCGAATTCCAGAATTCGACAAAAAATGGGGACCGGAGTGTCTTAACACTAGGTATCCTGCTGTGTGCGGAATACAGCTTAAAGCTGATAAAAAAAGCTCTAGACTCCTTATGCCTTTACTGATATGTGGCAAAAGTGTGATGGTGTTATTTTATTAAATTACTAGTGGACCCGGACGCGGCTACGCCTGCTTGAACTATAAGAATATTTTCGCGTCGGTCATACTCATACGATGCCGCCCGAAGGCTAGGTCATTTCGAATCAGTGACGTCTCCTTAATTATTTATTAGAATGTTATACAGTAAACAATAATTTCAATCTAGATAAAATGCTAAAAGTGATTATAATATTTATTTTCATAAGGATGAATATCAAAATGTCGCGGTAACGGTTGCGTAGCGACGCGACGGTTGTTATTAACATGGCAGAATAAATTGCATGTCAAATTAGAAAGTACTTTAAAATATATTAGTTTATATGTGTAATGTAATGTTATATAGCCTATAGCACTTCTGAAGAATGCAGCTTTCATACAAAACAAAAACAATATAAATCGGACCAGTAGATCCAGAGATCTTAGCGTTCAAACAAACAAACAAACAAACAAACAAACAAACAAACAAACAAACTCTTCCGCTTTATTATATTAGTATAGAGTATAGATACCCACGAATGGGAAATGAAAAACCTTCGAATGGAAGATACATACAGTAAGGCAACAGCTGAGCTTAGCATAGCATTTGTTTGAGAGTTCACATACATATGATGTAGGTGTGACGTCGGCTGTTAAACGTGGTACATCATTTGCTAAGCCAGGCAATCTCTGGTACTGATAGCAGCTATTACCAACTTCAAGCTCTTCTCAACTTCAAGCTGTACCCCGCATATAGGGGGGAAGTTGAACTCAACATCGGACTTAAGAAAATATTAATAAATAATTCAATCCCCGAGTAGCCCACCCACCCTCGCGTCCCTGCGTCATGACGGCCTCAACCGAGACCTCGACGACTGACATTCGATCATAAACAACTCTAAATACCCATAATTCTATTTACCCAGCAATTCGTATATGTTCATCGTTTAAGTCAAATAATATGAAATTATAAAGCAATTTAAAATAATATTAACAAATCACTAAGCCTGCATACAATTACATACATATTTATCATCGGTCTGTCGCCTGGAAAAATGATTTAAATCGAAATTATGTTTATTCTATTTTTTTATACAAGAGAAAATACTAATTTTGTCTCGTAAACTACTATCATTAGGGTATATTATTCTATACATTTTCAGTTTTTTTCATGGACTCTATAGGCGAAGTTAGATTTTCCATAGTATATAAGGCTGCGTGACTTTGATATAGATCAGTATTGAAGGTATTGTATCAATATGAAGATCCTCGCCTTGTTCCTGGTCATCATGGCTGTTATTTTCGCTGCTGTAGTAAGCATATAATATTTTATTATGATAGTGTTTAAGTTAGATTTTAAATTTCTTTTTTTTTTGCATATAAGTGAAGAATATGGTTGCCAGACATATAGCTCTTCGCTTTCTGTCCGAATTCCGTATGTGTTATATAGAAGGATTATTTTTAAATCGCTTAATTCACCGTACTTTATTTTTGTCGTAAAATTAACAAAATTTCTCATAAATAATAACACTTATTACTTTTTTTTTCATATAATAACTAATAATTTTTCAAATTATTAAGTATTTTGTACCAATAACAAAGTTTTGGGTATATACCTGGAATATTAAAAAATATATATTTGTGTAACATTTCTCTTCATATCTTTTTTAGAGCGGCATGAGCATTGGCCCTAAAGCTGGTATCAAAGAAAACCGTCAGGCAGCTGGTTGTTTCGGAGGCGGTCCCCCACCACCACCCCCCACTACCAGTGAGTTTTAAATATTTTATAGTCTAGCTTCACGCTAGTGTTAAGACACGTTCTTTATTTTCTACCCAATTCTCGAGTTATTGTATGTTGATTGGCGGAACTCATTGCGAATATTTGAGCGGCGTAATAGGAGCATAAACATCGGAAGTGGTTTAAGCGCGGCGTTGAGTTTCGCCACTCACTAAACAAAGACTTAAAATTAGATTGAATGCGGGTATGCGGTAACCGAGTGTCTAACACTAGATTTATTTTGACTCCCCTACTATTGCGGGATAAAGCGTGAAACTAAAAAAATTGCAGCATTACATTTTTTATAAAGGAACTCAGTATTTTTAGATGGAGTCGTGGCGCAGTGGTGCAAGCGTGTGATTGTAAACGCGACGGTTCTGAGTTTGATTCCTGCTTGGAGAAATAAAATATTACTTATTTTCCATTTCTTCGCTCTGGCAACAAGGCAAAAAGCACAGCGTTGAGCTCCGCCACTAAGTAGGCAATGACTTAAAAAATATATAATATAATATGTTTTTAATTTACAGACACCACTAGCGGATAGAATCGACGATCTAGAGAAGAGATCTGAACTGACCATTTGAAATTGGCTTTTCTTTATATATGTTTACTATTTACTAATAAATAAATTTCATCATTAAACTTGCTTATTATTCATTTATTCATTTATTATAGCTTTTATTCTTGTAGCTACTATCCTATACTACTTATATAAATATTATAAATGTGAAAGTGAAGATTGTAAGGATGGACGTTTCTTCCACTGAGGGCAATGTAATATTTTTGTCTAAATTTATAAAGAAAACTAAAGCATATTTATATAACATTTTAATTATTTAATTAATTTCAATATGGCAATTGTATGAATGTATAAAATTACAAAAGTTTTGTTATTTTTTTCATATAAATTAGTATTCAATGTATTATAAAAGAACTATATAATAAAAAATCTATAGAAAATCAAGGTATGGTCAGCAAAGAAAATATTTAGAAAATAAAAAAATATATTGATACTAAATAATAATAATAAATTATAGACAAGAAGTACATTATTAGTATTATAAAACAGATTAACTAAAACATTTTAATATTTTAATTTTGTATCTAAATTACAAATATATTTTTTTTTAAATTACTTATATAATTAGCTATGTTTAAATACTACTACAGATAAATAAGAATACTTTTTTAATAAGTTGAAAAATAAATAAAGAATTAATAATAAATTGAAGTAATATAAATAAAATATCGGCAAGTTAAAATCATAATAAAAGTGGCATCAGCATAACATTAAAAGTACACAAAAATACTGGTATTCTCCATTCTGGTTATCACCTTCGTGAAGTTATTGGTGCTCAACACAGTTTAAAAATAACTGTACTTGGTTTCAGTGCTCCTACAATTATGCATATATTTAAAAAAAAACTAAGATTTTTTACGACCTTAATATATCTTCAAACTATATAAAATAATTATATTATTAACGGGTAAAGACAAATAACTATTTCTTACACAATGTTATGTTTATGTTGACGCTACTTCTAATACATTATACATTAAATATCAATAGTACCTAACACAAATAAACAAATGCCTAAAATTGAAAATTTAGTCTATTTCATATAGTATACAGTCCATGTTTATTGTCCAAGTTCCTGCAAGTGTTGCCGTTCGTCCTCCTCCCGTTGGAGGGCTTCCCTCTCAGCAGCTATACGGGCGTGCTGTTCAGCTATTACTCGGAACAGCTGGGCGTGTTTCGCTGCTGCTGCTGCTACTGCTGCTGATTGGCGGGGGACGGATGTTTCTGAAGAATAATAGAATTCAAAAATTAAATCAAATTAACCATACTGTATACTTTTTTTCATTTAGGACATAAGAATCATATATTTACGCCATTCTATCTCAAAAAAGTGAAAACTCCTACAGGACTTTTATTTCTTTTTTAAAAAAAATTATAATACTCAAATATACGCGATTAATTCCTTTAAAAACTTTTTTTTACAAAAAGGGTTTCTTTGCTTAAAATGTTAAAGGTAAAAACGTATCCGCTATAAGTGATTTAAAATACATACCATCAGGGAAAGGATGGTTGGCGTGTTCTTCAGCGATTTTGGCATAAAGTTCGAAGTGGCGACCCTTGGCTTTGGCAACTGATTCTGAATCAGCTGGGTGTTCTGGCGGCACATCGCTCAGCAGTGGGTGGAAGCCTTCCTTATCTGCTACATATTCGACAGTCCTCACTTTCTGACGAGGATCTACGTATGAGAAGTGACCTGAAATTATAAGTAAGATGTGTTGTTTTTAATATTTCTTGCATGAGCAGTTTTAGATATAATTTTTATTTGGATAAAAAATCACTATAATTTTTAGCCTTAATATATTATTTTATTATCCTATATCTTATAAAACAAAGTCGCTTTTCATGTCTGTCTGAACTTTCTAACTCTTCTTCTTCTAAACCACCCAACGGATTTTTATGCGGTTTTCACCATTAGGTCGAGTATTTCTCAGGGAAGGTTTATATATAGTTCATTATTTATACATTCTTATGTAAATTAACATAAATAAGATAAATGTGTATAAAGTCCTACCCGTTGAGACACTTTCGCGCATGCGCTGCTTTAATGGTAAGTACTACATGAAAAAAATGTACTGCAGTATTATTCATCTTAATAAGATCTACAAAAAAGTCCGCGATGGCATATTTTTATCTTTTAAGGATAACGTGTAGTGATCACATTTCTGTCTAAAAATAGTAATTTCAATATATTTTTATTGTTAGGGATATATTTCCATAATGGTATTAATCCTTATCCTTTAAAATACTTTATTAATTTTGTACGTTAAACGAAGATAAAATTTGCTTTTTTACACAATTTCGAAATTGCGAATAGTTTTAGAGAAAAACGCATTTAATTGTTGACACATCACGCCGTTGACACATCAGCTGTATCGAGTCAAGTTTCACTTATCCCTTACTCTCAGCATATAAATAAGTATATTAGTTACGTTGGCCATTTAATGTAGATCAAAACTGTCTTTTACTGTTTTTTCATTTTAATAAGTACTTTAGAAGTTGTTACAATATCAAAACATCCTTGCTGCGAAACGCGCCCCGCGACGTTTTACTTATACAAGCGCGTCATGAGCAGTCATCGGTGGTTCAGTGGTAGAATGCTCGCCTGCCACGCGAGCAGCCCGGGTTCGATTCCCGGCCAATGCATTCTATTTAATTTTCCTCACAGGTAGCCACGTAGTGCTTGCTTTTCATCAGGGACAGAATACCCTCTTCAACATTAACCACAAACTCGAAAAAAAAACCCGCCCGCTATAGAGGCATAGCAACGAAGATCTAGATGCGTTTGCACGTATTGGATAATTAGAGTTGAATGTATTATTTCAGCGCGATATATTTGGTTTCATATTTTTTGTAGTAGTTATTAGTAGGTAGGCTTTTGTTTATAATTTCTTCCGTTTAAAAATAGTCATTTAACTATATTTTAATAAGTACTTGAAAAGATTAGTAGCACAGATTTAAAATTACGGTACCTACTAGAAAATCCTTGCCGAGTAAAACAATTGGAAAATCCTTATTGAAACTACGAAAATGCGGGTTGCATTAGAGTTTAATTAATTTTCACATTATCTTAAGTGCTTTGCAAACACACATTATATGAATAATCCAGTAGTAAAAGCGGGTGAAGCCGCAAGGGGGTCGCTAGTAATATAATATAACATAATATGTTACTATAAGATAATATAGTCTCAATAATTTCTCTACCTTTCACAACACCACTGCCATCGCTCTCTTCAGCGTGTTCCCGGTCAACATGTCCCGGGTATCTGCCCGCTGTGTACGCGAAGGCGTACGGCGCTGGTGGGGGTTCGGTGCTTGGCTGAGGCTCTAAATGCACCACGTCGCAGCTTGTGAGTGCTACGCTCGACACGATGAACAGGACTGTGACCAGCATCTGGAAATTAAGAGTTTACGTTGAGACAGTCTCCCGTTTTATTACTTTTATGATTAAAATGAGAAAATTGATATACTGTACTGCCAAATTTTGCGATAATGGGAACGAGAGTCTCCTAGTAGGGACGGAGTGTCTTAAAATTCTAGTGTTTCTTAGTGCCAGACCCAATTTCCCTCTGCTGGACATATACTCTCCTATGACAGTGGACGAGGCGAAAGAGGTATGCAGAGACCGTAGCGTTTGGCGCTTGGTTCTCTTGACTACCCCGCTAAGGATAAAGCGTGATGCTTCTTCGCTTTATGTTGAAAAAAACGCGGCGTTCCCGCGCGCCACTCTACTCTCTACAGAATTAGGCGGAAATTGAGGAATGGAGTGTCTTAACACTAAGTTCGCTCTGGCTTACCCTACTAATTGCGGGATACAGCGTGAAGCTCATTTATTTAGATTTAATATAAAAGGAACATAATTCGTTACGTGAATCATAAAAGCTTTTACACTTTAGATAAACTGATATTATAGAATATGACATTTATATTATCTCTAATCAAATTTCGGTAATAGTGCTTACTTAGTGATTGTATCTCTTATCTAATTTGAACGTTCGTTCATATAAAATGGGTATATTGAGGCCACGGTGATTCAGTGGACAAAGTGGCGTCAGATTGTTATGAATTTAATTCCCACTGGGGGATAGTTATTTGTTTTTATTTCTAGTAAAAAAATACGACGGTAACGTAAGTAACGCAAAGTATCGGAATTTAGGTGGAAAACAGGTTATCTTTCTCAAGCGATTAACATACCTTTCGTATGCTGTCCTGTGAATCGAACCTACAACCGTCGTTTGCATTCGCACGCTTGTATCCCAGAGCATTGACATTTTAATGTTTTACTTATATTGAGACAGAGCATGTACAATTTTGTAATAATATTTCAACATTTTCCTATATTTTTTTTCTAATACCACAGAATAAAAAGAAACAAGAAACATAGATAATGTCTAGACCGAGTGACTAATATATGATTTAACAAATAAAAAACACATAAAAACTTGATTTTAATAATTTTATAGCATTCCTATGTATAATTTAGCATTTACTGAATAAGCCTGTTGCCATATTTTAAATTGGCGTTACCATGGAGAGCTGTAGTAAAGTAATAGAGCTTTTCTCTCTATTGTATAAGAATAATGTTTTTTTAGCTTCACACTGTGCTGTGCAGGTAGGCAGGGGAAGACGGAGTGTCTCATTTATCACTTCCATTCCCCACTCTCCGCCGGATTCTGGAGGGATTGTGTGTTGTGCGGCAGAAGCAAATCAAATAATTTTATTCAAAAGAATAAGTCACATGCTTCATTTTTTTAACGTCAGATAATTTACCACTAGTTAACTGAAGTTCATACCTCAGACGTGAGAAAAACCGGTGCAAGAAACTTAGTAGGTTTTTTTAAAACCAATGATTTACAGATTTTCAATAATTAATAATTATGATTATTTTAAGAAAACGTATGTCATATAGAAAAGTTTACGTGCACGATACCATATATCGAATATAAACAATAGTAGTGGTAAAGGAATGTAAAAGACGCGACAACAAACTCGTTTAAACGACCTTTAGTTACGGCACTTGCGTCACGGCGCTCGGCGGCGTGCAACGCGGCGCTAGCGGAGATAATTAAATGTATAATATATTGATTTTATTTACTTTGATATGTAATTTAATAAAAAAAAGAATGAATATAAAAACGAGCATTGTGGGTTAAAATTTTATTTAGAGGAATTAAATATTTTCATTTGTTGGCTCTGTTTATAAAACAAAGTTTAGCGTTAAGCTCCGTAGCTCAACACGTAATGAGACAAAAAAAATTGGCAATTTTCCATCATTATTGGTGAACTGTTTTCTGAATCATTATTTGTTAAACAAACAGGAAAAGATTGAAGATTCTATTAAAACCTAATATCAAAACAATTATTTCCGCCGATTTGGAATAAAACCTACGACCGTTTAATATTTATATTAAACGTAATATTGGACTTTTTCAAAACGTGCCTACTTTTCTAAGAATCATGGTTACCTTACAAAAGAAGGTCCGTCGGTACGTCACACGGTCACGATCGTATAACCTGAGTTTTATTAACATCCGCATTTGTGTTTATTTGTATTATTGAATGTTTCTATTGGAATAAAAATTTTTTTTTAGTTTATGTTGTATTCCGCATATAGCGGAGTAGTCATAGGGAAGCTGGGAACCTACTGTTAAGACACTCCGTTCCCATTAAGACACTTCACTTTTAGTAGAGAACGGGAATAGGATATTGCGAATACTGAATATTTTTGGAATGTTATTGTACACTAAAGAAAAATGTCCAAAACTAAATGATTGGCGAGCGCGGGTTCTAGTCCCGCTATGTTCAAAAATGTTATACATTCAGCGCAGGCATTAAATACTGATAAAATGTGATGCTAAGTTACACTACCCAAAATACATATTTTAAAAATGGTCAGATAGTGACAGAAAAGTAAGTGTCGTAGCACTATTCTTTGTTAGCTTACCCTCAAATATACGATATATAGATGGTGCTCCAAAATAGAATAATGAACCTTAACCACTTCAATCGAAATCACTACTAATGGAATCGATGGAAAAATAACCTTTTTATTTGTTAATGTTATATAATAACATATTACCGATAAACTGCGCATCTTCATCGGATTTAGGGTTCTCTAATAAATTTTGCAATATAAAAAGTAATAGAGGCCACTCGTGGCAAAGAGGCGTGACTATGCGACTGTACAACTCGAGAAAATGATTTTTTTATTTATAGGGATTTTTTTATTACGGGATATTGAGTTCTGCCACTCTACACGCAATGCCTCCAGAATTTGGTGGAAAGTGAGGAACGGAAGTGCCTTTACTCTAGGTTACTCCCGAAAAACAAAGTAATTTGCCGCTATGAGGGAACATCCAGTGGCTGTAAGCTATGGAACGGCAAAAAACGCATCGTTGAGTTGGGAGATACAATATATCAACAATTGTCTGGAAAATAGGGTATAGTGATTAAACATTAAGTTCTCTACTATTATAGGAAAAAACAATATATATATTTTTATACAGAATCATATAAACTAAATATTATTAGATGCTATCGCTACTTTATTGCTCATCTTATTATAAGTTTTGCAGGAGATGACATCACGGTCACGGCAATAATATTAGTTGCCTTAGATTGTATCTTTTGTTCACGTTTGAATTTTTATTATATATGTAGGAAGGCACTGCGTAGGTATTTTTGTGATATATCCTATTTGATTTCCGCATAATTCAATGCTAAGAAAACTTAGTGTTAAGACACTCTGTTTTTTCAAATTGACAATGAATGATGCGGTTTATCTAGCCAGACCGATAAAAAAAGAACATTTCAAACGCACTTTGTTTATTAATAAGCGGACAAATAAAAATAATACGTTCCCCGCGGGGTTCAAACCCATAACCCTCGTTTACAATAAGATGCTGTCCCACTGTGCCAACATGACCAAGATGACATTATGTGGTGGCGATATACTATATTAGAAGTTAAGGTTATTAAAGGTTTTGGGTTCGATTTCCACACTTGAAAGTTTCATTTCCTAGCTCACATCGACGAAGCACGTTGATGAGTTCTGCTTGTTAACCCGCAATGTTTTCACTAGGTTCCCAGGTCCTACTTAGGAGTAAGGATTAGCTAATTTTCAAACGACCTTGCCCAAATATTTGGTTGATATAATAAAGACAAGTGCGTGTGTAATTGATACACTTTAGGTAATGCCACCTTGACCGGCTATCACATTTCTACACTTGACCGCGATCGAGTTCTACTGGAACCGATATTTGGTTCATTTTATTATAATATTATAATTAAGATGTGTTAAGTTACTTTTAGAATTGTAAAATAAAAACGCAAATATTAATTAGTAATTTAGAGGGTTGATTCGCAATCGAGAAATTATATATTGAATATTTTCATTTTCCTCGCTCTGGTAACGAGGTAAAATGCGGCGTTAAGTTTTGCCAATTAAAACGCAATGCCTGCAAAACTACGGAATTTTCACTAAGGAAATGAATTATTTTCATTTCGTCGTTCTGCTAAAAAGAAGATTTGATTTCCTGTTGAGTGATGGAATTTAACACTTGTCTCGAGGGAAAATATTAAATATTTAGTATTAACGCGACTATGGTTTAAAATTATAATAATAATTGTCAAATAAGAAAAAAAATGTGTAGAAAGGAATGTGGCAATACGAATTCGAATGTGCTCCGGCGACGTTACGACGACCTTTACAGGGACAGTGGGTACAATCTAAATAATTACTGTAAAAACATAAAAATGTGTAGAATCTTTATTAAAACAATAATAGTCTCTAGGTGATGGTCGTGGGTTCGAGAACCATTTCAGAGGATAAATTTACATAAACATTTCTTTTTTAATGAGTGGTTTGATTAGAGACCTAATTTATTATATACTAAAAAACTTTTAGTCAGAGCCAACCAATCAATAAACGAAAAAAAATAATAATCATAAATTGAAAGAAATAACAAAATCTAAATAATTTGAAACATAAAAAAAAACGTGGAATATCCAATGATAAAAAAACATCTAAAGAACATGAACATATTTGTATATTACATTTTGTTTCAGCTTCACACTGTATCCCGCACACAGATAGGGTAGGCAGAGGGAACCTAGTGTTAAAACACTCCGTTTCCAACTTTCCGCTGAACGTTTCGAGATATTGCTCGTTGAGTGGAGAAGTTCAACGACGGACACTTTGCCTTGATGCCAGAGCGAAGAAATGAAAGTATTCATCGAACTCATAACCGTCACGTCACAGACATCATTCCACTGCGCTACGAGGTTCTCAATCTCAATTTCAATTATATACATTAGTATGTTTAAATAAGAACAAATGCTTAAAATATTTTGCAAGAAACATTATTCATGTTGAAACAATAAAGTAAGTAGCTCTTAGTTAAAATTACAAAATTCCATGTCATTAAAATTAATAGCTTATTTTATTTATGTTTTTAGTCTTATTAAGTTTTATGAATGACGTAGACGTCTAACAACATCTTGTAAAAATGAATTATTTTTATTTCCCTGCTTTGGCAACAAGATAATCCTCAACGGTGAGTTCCGACACTTTATATGCAATATTTGAAAAATTGAACATAAAGATGGGAGCGGCATGTTTTGACACTAAGTTCCATCTCTCTACCACAACCCAAAGAAAACGAATATCAGTGAAAACAAGTGCGCATTTAGATTTTTTAATATGTATGTACAATTTAAATAGAAATAGCATCAAATAGTCATTTAAATAGAATAGATTTTTTTTCGCATAGCAGAATATGAGGATCCATGAGGATTGGTGGAACTCGGAATCAATAATTATGAATTTATATTAATTATTATATTATTTCTACTGCTACATGCGGGAAATAGCGTAAAGCTAAAAAGAATATAGGTAACTAATTTCTTAATAAATTCTGAGACGATGATGTAAGATTCTAAATAAGTACCCACCTAAACAAACAAACATATAAATAAAAAAATAATTATATAATATGCATAAATAATCTAATTTTATTAGTGCTCAGTAACACGAATTATTTATAGTTTATTATGAGGAAAATATTTCTAACATGATTGAAATGTTGTCCTTAAAAGCGTCACTCAATATATTTATTTGTTTTCTTTCATAAAATACGTTAGTTTGCTTCGACACACTCGTAAATCTAATGAACATATTAATTTTATTTCTTTAGCGTCACATTGTATTCCGCACATAGCAGGGTAAGCAGAGGGAACCTAGTAACCACGGAGCTTGACGATAACATATGGCTTAGTAAATGGATTCCAAGAGGTTCGGGTTCAATTCCAGCTGCTTTCTATTTTAATTTTTTTTCTTTATTTAAGAGTTCATATAACTCTTAAAATATTTAATATTAAATTACAAAATATTATCTAAGTAACATAATTCAAAACATATGTTTAACTCCGATGACGTACAATCAGTGTTTAGTTACAGAAGTGGGCGTATCCTAGTCATTAATCGATGATATTGGGCGGTAATACTTCTATTGTTTCGAATATTTGTATTTGGATATAGGAATGTTTGTTTTAGAATGGTATATTATAGAGATTCGTAATTTATAGGCGGGTTCCAATTTGGGGTTCGACTCCCACTCAGGGAATTATTAGGGGAAATTATTTTCCTCATTTTAGTAACAAAACAAAGTGCTGAGAATGGCGCCACCCAACGCCCGTGCCAATGTCTCGAAAATTGGTCGGTACGTAGTGAACGGAGTGTCTCAACACTAGCCCTCTGTCTTTCTTACTATTTACATATGCGGGATACAGCGTGAATACATAAAAAATATCAACACTAACCTTTGGAACATCTAACATTGAATCTCAAACAAAAACAAATGAAAGTAAAACTAACATGTCAGTACCGAGCTAGTGTTGCGCCACGCTTACCTCACGATTTGCCTCACGTCACGGCCCACTACACATTTTCACATCACTATTTTGCTATTAAATTAAGTACGGGCCTTGGAATTGAACCGGTGTGGTGGATCAAATATCAGCTGATGATTTGACACCAATTTTTGACCTTCTAGTATCAATATCTTGGTTAGAATTAGGTTATTAGGATTTAATATCATACTCAGGGAAGTCAATTAAGCTCTAATTTAAATTAAATTGGTGCAAGTACGCATTGTACAAGTACGCGTTAGAGAGGAAGGTGAAGAACTCGATTGACCGTCAAGAATTAAATGTTGATGATACTGAGAGAAGGTCACGGAAAAATCATGGGAACCCCCCGGAGATATGAAGAGGTTGTTTGCTATTTTTAACGCTTAATTAACGTTTGGGCTCATATAATTTATAGTTCTGCATGATAAAAATGGATTTGATTTTTTTTTATTTTACTTCACGCGGTATCCCGCCCATAGCAGATTTGGCAGTAGGAACCTGGGAGTCTAGTGCTAGAACACTCTGTTCTCCATTAAGACACTTCCGTTTCCCACTTTCTGGAGGTAATGCCTATTCTGGAGGTTATGCCTATTGAATGATGAAATATCATTTTCCCGAGTTAAAATCCACAACTGCGTTGACGACGACCTCATACATTCAAAACAGCCTTAAAACTTATAAATAGAATATTACATTATATATTGTAAGAATTGCAGTTCATTTTATTGAGAAACAGTGCACGTAGAGACATTTGGCGGAGACGAACTCTTACGCAACGATAGGTGGTCCATATTTGTTCTGAATATTACTTAATAATGTAATTGTGTGAATAAGCTTTTGTTTTGTATCTAATCTTTTCTTTTTTAATATAACTAGGTCGATATTTTAATTTGATAGTCGTTGTGGCATAGTTGGTAATGGTTGTGGCTTCAATTTCCAGTCGGCGTAATTTTTTTTAAATATTTTAGTTTCCTCGCTCTGGTAACGAGAGAGTTTCGTAATGTTTCGGGAATTGGGCGGAAAGTGGAGAACGGATTGTAAATTCCAAACACAATGCTTCTGGCAGGAAGTGAACCGACACTACTTCCTTTACTAGCAAAGTTAACTTATTAACACTATGCTTTATCGTTTAAAATTCATTACTGTTAAATATTAACCGTACTTCCTCATTTGAAAGGTCATATTTAGTAAGTAGGCCTTTGAGTTCATAAAATCTGGCGTCATCTTAGTGGATATAAGATGTAATTCTAAATGCGAGGAATAGGTTCTAGTCCCATTTGGTGAAATATTTAAGTAAAATAATATAGTAACGATGTCCTTGTTTATATTTTCTGTATTTAATTAACCTCTCTGGTGAGTGGCGCAATGTCTCGAAAATTGGGGGCTGTGTGGGGGACGGAGTGTATTAATATTAGGTTCCCTCTGCCTCCCCTATTACATATACAAAAAATATGTAAACCTAAAAAACCCATTGAAGATTCAATTCAAGCTTTTCTAAAAGGTTAATTTTAAACAAACCGATGATCTTTGAACTTATGACCTCATATACATATCATTGCAATAACAACGCAAACATAGGTTTTAAAATAAAGTAGAAGTAAATTATAAAAATCCCTAATGCTTTTAGAATATGGTATATTTTAGTTTGCACCAAATTTCTAATGACCTTGGGAACGTGTGATGATTATAATTTTCGCATCGAAAGGTCAAATGAGGAGCTCCGGTTTGAAATTGAAAGTAAATTATATTGTTATAGTCTATGAATCTTTTTAATAAAATAAAATTAAACATTATTAACTGAAAGGGTTGACTTCACGCTTTATCCCGCACATAGCAGGGTAAACGGAGAAACCTGGGAACCTAGGCTTAAGATATTCCATTCCAAACAAGACACATTTTCCCCATTTTCCTCCGAAATCCTTAGGTATTGCGTGTTGAGTGGCGAACCACAATATTCTAATTAAAAACTATTAAGTGAAATTTGATTCCAGGCGGTTACTACAAGATAAAAATAGCAAAGTCATAATTCAAGAGTTTTTTTATATCATTGGAGCGATCGAAGCGAACGAGGGTTCGCTACTGAAACGAATGAAAGTCGTAACTCAGAACTGCAGAGACAATTTAAAAGCCAAAAGAAAAACAAACATATGCAAGTAGGTACTTGTATTCAAATCGAACCTCCGACCTTCAGTTTAACTTAATTAACCTTTACACAAGATCCTAATAAACAAAATTTACAATAAATCTTCGAACCCAGGCCATTATATATTATATTATATGTGTAATAAAGAGGTAATTAGTTTCAATGAAATTCTATAGCGGATGTACAAATTGAGTTATTTACAAATTCCTAGCCGTAGTTGGAGTGACCCTTGTGGCACAGCCTAGTAAACGCCGTGGTCATGGGTTCGATTCTCACTCGGGAAAATCATTAAGCAAATATAAATCATTTTCATTTCTCACTCTGGTAAATGAATCTCAGAAGTGCTTGTAAAAAAATAGGCCCAGAAAAATTAAAAATAAACCGTTTACACGAATATATCAGTTCACAGTTAAATCTCTCTCTATCTTAAGTTAAGTTTAAATCTAACCCACTGGCCTAGCCTTATAGCCTACGTGCCCGCAGGTTCCTTACTCTCATCTTATACATATGTTAGGCTACGGTATTGCATAGAATAGCTAGGTAAACTATAAAATAAGTAATATTTCACACATTACCTACACGATTTAGGTATTCTATACATTATTTAGATATTTAGTAATATATACAAAAAGAAAGAAAGTGCAATAGAAGGCGAAGGTTTCAAAGTGTTAGTATCTAGACCAAAGCAAAGACCGGATAGCGCGTGTCTGGTTAAGTAAGTACCTATTGCATAAGTAAATACAACGTTTATATATAGAAATAGATTGTTTTAAGTCACGAAGCAGGGTGGGCAGAGGGAACCTAATGGTGAGGCACTCCGTTCCCATTAAGAAACTTTTGTCTCCACTTTTCGCTGAACCGTGGAGGCTGGGTTGTTGGGTTGAAGAACTTAATGCAGCGTTACCAGAGCGAGGCAAAATATTAAATGTTTCATTACCCCAAGTGGGAATCGAATTGACAACTGTCTCTTTTACAGTCACACGCTTATGCCTGCGCCACTACTGGCCTCAAAGGAAATTAGTTATTGCATAAGTAAATATAACGATTTTGTATATAAATAGATTGTATTTGAAATTATTGGAGACTAATTTGTACCCGCGTCTTTTGCCTTTATCGGCAAGTGGAAATAACTAAAAACATTCTAAAAACCTGAGGTAACTCTGATAATATAGTGGGCTTAAATTGAACCTCATGATTATAGTCTATGGCTTTATTCCATTTATCAATGGACTTTCCAAAACTAAATTAATTTTTAATTTGAAATCAGTATTTCCTGAGATTAGACTTCAGCTCAGTACATAATAAAATAATGTCTGATATATCTATAGTAATAATAGAAAACTAAAGAATTTGTTTGGATAAACGCTCTAATCTCAGGAACTTCTATTGGTTGGGATTGGAACATTCATTTTCTATTGGATAGTCCATTATTGGGGAACGTTAAAGGCTAAGTTACATTATCTTTTAGATGAAACCCACTGTACTTGCGGTCAGTGTTATATCAGGCACTAGATACCTCAAATGGAATAACTTTTAGATTACATTTAATCCAGGGTACGAGGTCGCAGTTATTTAATTTAAGTCAGTGGCGTAGTGGCAGTGGGTGTGAGTGTAAAGGTGATAGTTGTTGGTTCGATTCCCACTGAGTTCCGCCACTCAGCAGGCAAACCTTGAAAATTCGACATAAAATCAAGTATGTCAAGAGTTTCTTAATACTAAATTCCCTCTGCCTACCCTGTTATGCATGAAGCTCCATAATTCCACTTAATTCTCCGTTTTCTCCGTCCGTGATAAAAAAACCGGAAAGCGATCAAGACTGGAAGTATATTATCGATAATAATCGTTCAATATTACCTAAACATAGGAAAAAATGATTACAACTTTGAGGCGTATGTAATTTGTTATACAATAAAAAACCTGCTTCTATATAACGTGAGTCGATTTTAAATTAGAATGGATTCAACGATTTTTTATAAATAAAAAACGTTAAAATTTCAATATATTTAGCATAAATATTTGTATTTGGTCGTCATCGCGGTGTGATATATCTGATTGTACACATGAGGGTATTGGGTTCGATTCCCATTCATTCTACCAGAATGATTGAGAATAGAACCAGACAAGCCAAACAAACGAACGAACGATCTGTTCGTGTAAAAGGTTTTTTTTCATATGATTTTTTTGTTAGTAAAATTTATAAGGTGGGCACGAAACGATTTTGGGGTGGGCATGGACAATCCGGTCCACTCTATTTGCCCATCGGATTTCCGCCACTCAATTTGAAATGGAGTGCCTTTAAAATAGCTTTACTCTTTCTATCTTGTTATATCCGGGATACAGTGTGCACCAGATTTGATTTAATTATTTTTTTCCAGCTTCAACCCGCATATAACAGGATAGGGTGAACTTCCCCAATTTTTGACGCTTTGCGCATTAGGTGACAGAACTAAATGCCGCGCTTCGCTTTGGTCTGAAGAAATGAGAATATTAATAAATATTAATTCATTCCACCGAGTGGGAATCGACCCCACAACTATCGCGTTCACAGTTACACATTAGTTGCGCCACTATAGCCTCAAATAGAATGCCTCTATTTGAACATTAACAAAGATTTTAAAATATTTAGAAGTTTCCAATGAAAAAAATGGTCCAAATCAAAATACACTTTTTAACCATATTTCCATACATAAAAACAGTTCCGTTAAAGAATAACTGACCGATAACGCACAAGAGAAACCATTGAACTTAGAAAGGTGATTTTTCATATATTTCTCTACTCTCCCTATTCTATAATAAAGAGTAGGGTAGCACTACAGAGGATTTGTCAAAAATAAAACGAGAACGCGAAAAAACGCGGTCAATTTTATGTTCTCAAAGTTCACTCGAACTAATTTGTTGGAACTAGAATTGTATGGTTAAAAGGTTCTATACTAAAAAAATAAGCTTTGTAATACAATTTAAGCAACACTAATAACTTTACTAGAATGTAACAGACACAAACAAAAATAAGACTATTTCATTTCTTTTTCTATACTTCTAATATAAATAAATAGATAATTTTCATTTAAGATCAAGATCAATATATGTATATTTGATATATGATATTGATAAAAATATAGATACATTAATAAATAAAAAGATAGAAAAACTTACCCTCGGCTATAGGAGTATCTCGGTCAACACTTCGCGGTAAACTGCAGGTGAAGGCAATCTTGTTGGAGAACGGCGTCGAATGAATGATACGGAATGATTACAGATACTAGTGTGCACCCGCGGCTCCGTTTAGAGGTCGCTGGTTCGATTTCCGCGTGGGTTAGATGTGTTTTTTAAATTTTTGTTTTGTGAATCAACAGTTTGGTTATGGATAAATTGAATATTAATTTAATATATTTAAGGCCACTATGGAAGATGAATATTTTTTTTTACTCTAATAAAAAGGACGCGCGGCGTTGAGTTCTGGCACTCCATGCAAAATGTCTTGAATTCCTCGGGAAAGTGGGTGACAGAGTGTTTTGACAACAGATTCTTATTTTTGCTTTGCGGAATAAATCTTGAAGTTGAAAATAAATAAAATATATAATTAATTTTACACTGTTAATATAAAAAATAGTTTTTGTTCTATCTTGCTTATTATACTAGTTTACTCTTGCTTTATTGGCAATGGTTGGCCTGGGTGTAAAGGTTTTTGGTGAGGTTAAATTTGTTATTTAGAATTATGTAATTGCGATGGTTCTGGGTTCCCAATGATTTCCACTCAGCGGAATGCAATATATAATATTTTCATTTCCTCGCTCTGGTAACGAGGTAAAGCACGGTGTTAAGTCTGGTACTCAACAAGCAATGCCCCGAGAATTCGATGGAAAGGGAGAATGGAAATTATTTAATGAAAAGGTAGTGTAGGAACATTAAAAAAAGTTTGTTATTAGCGTCCCTATTATTTTTTAAAAGCAAATTATTATGAGAATATATTTACTTTTTCTTTATTTTTACTAACCAAACCCACACGATAACTAGTGTGTCGGCAAAAAACAGGAAAAGATAATAAAAAAATAAATAAATAAATAAATAAATTTCCTCTACTCATTAATGTATCTACTAGTTCTAGAAATAAAACTACTTAAATATGCCACTATATTCAATTAAATATGAACTGCTAAGGTATGAATATCATAATAAAAAAAAAAGAAATAAGAACTGTCATCAAATACCTCTACTTCAAGAAAAAATGAGAACCTAATGGAGAACATACATGTTAGGGCTTTGATAACAAGCAAATATCAAAATTGATATTTTATGGCGATTCTTTCTTTGCGCGAGACCATAACAACACACGGTTCGCAGCTTTTAATAATTCCAAATAAATTAATATTTATATTCATTCATTCGTAAATATTTTATGTTTTATGTCTATAATCTGTTTGTAAATCTCAATTAATTTATCAAATTTATGTAGGAGAAGTGCTTTCTTTTCAATTGATTATTGAACGGCGTTACAACGTTACATGGTATCGTAGATGGAGGTGATCAGGTACTTTTCATCAGGTGGTCCAAACGTTCTTTTTATCATTTGCCTTGTCTATTTTATAAAAAAATACATTTTAAGCGTCGGGTTCCCGATAACGTATGAATTAAATTAAATATAAATAAACGTGAATGAGCCGGTTAAAGTGCTTCATGAAAAGTAAAGTTACAATTAACCAAATTTGCTACTGTATTTAGGCAGGCGTTTTTTACTCGATATTATCGTTTTTCGAATTGGTAAATAGAAGATAAAATACTAAAAAAATATCACTACAACTAATATATGAACAATAATATTTTTAAATTATTCAACGCTCACAAATAAGGAGCTTATGGCTTTTGCCCTTATGGACAAGTAAGCAAAGTAATCTATTCTCAAGACCCTTTTTTCTCCACGTTCTATCCAGATTCAAGATATTATTTATATTTAGTGGTAGAATTCAACGCCACGATGTCTCTTGCCGCAGAGGAGAAATAGAAATAATTAATAGAAATAGAAATCACTCCAAGCAAGCAGGCTAGGCATAGGGATCCTAGTGTAGAAACACTACCCCCACGCACTGCTCCATTTCCGAGACATTGTGTCGAGTAGCGGAACTTAACGTCACATTTTCATCTACTAGAACGAGAAAATCAAAATAATTTAAATATAGGCCTTACTTCGAACCCAGAACTGCCACTGACTGCGCGACAATGGTCTACTTAAAAAATTTCGTTAAACCTGAATACGTTGAAGGCGAATTAATAAGAGAGAGTATAAAAAAATATTAATTGTTTACAATATGTGTACAAAAGGACATTTTTGTGTAATATGGATTTTTTATACAGCTGTGAGTTAAACACTGTGCAGTGATCGTGGCCAGCGGTTGTCTCTTATATAGAGGTACTAAAAAACTATGTAAGTTTATTGTATATATTTTTAAAAATATTTAGATTAAATTTTACTGATTATTTTTTATTCTTACATTCAAAATGAAAAGAAAAAGAATATTTTTTTATAATTTTCAATGTGTTTTTTTAAATATATTAAAAGGAAAATTTGTAAATTGAATGTCTTTCTTTATAATTCTTATTTTTTATGTTCTTGATTATATTTGTTTTTCATGATCCAGTTTATTAGATATTCCGGAACAACTTTAAAAATGATTTAGCAATAATAATCGTAATAATAATTTATAATATGTCCTAAATGTTAATTGAAAAGAAAATAGAAGCTTATTATAATTTAAGCTCGAAAATAATAAATATTTTGTTTCTTAAAGTATAAACATTTATGCTATAAAAATAATAATAATAATGTATGAAATTTTGAGGATTAGTAGTTTCATAAGTGGTTAAGATTGTATGCGTACTTACTAACTTGAAAGTGGAGCCTTTTCAGAGATATCGGTAGGTTAGGAAGTTAAGAATAATATAAAATATATATATTTACTAGTGGACCCGGACGCGGCTACGCCTGCTTCAACTATAAGAATATTTATTAAATATATTCATAAAATTATTTTCAATTTTCAATAGAATTAGTAAGAAAATATAAGCTTAAATAATCAAAAAGAATAATAAGTAAATACACATTATTAGAAAAAAATATATATATAGTATAGTATAGTAAAAAAATATATTAGAAAAAAATATGTATAGTTATTCAAATGAACCAACAAAAGGATTAAAAGTAACTAAAGGATAGGTATTCTTAATATTAGAAAAAGTACCTAAAGTTTTCCGTGCGTGCGTACATAGATATCGACTCTACGAAATAACTAAACATTTCTCTCTATTAAGTAGGATAATTTTAGCGGGCAATATCAAATAAAATAAGAAGAGAACCAAAGTGTAACTTAAATTAATTATAAACAGCAAATAATTACATAAACATTTACAATCGTTCGAAAATGTATGAAAATTTATAAAACTGTCAACGTCATCTGCCCGTTCGCGTCGGTCGTACTCATACTATGCCGCCCGTAGGCTAGGTCATTTTGAATCAGTGACATCTCCTTAATTATTTATTAGAATATTATACAGTAAACTATAATTTCAATCTAGATAAAATGTTAAGAGTGACTATTATATTTATTTTCATAAGGATGAACGCGGTAACGGTTGCGTAGCGACGCGACGGTTGTTATTAACATGGCCGAATAAATTGCATGTCAAATTAGAATGTACTTTAAAATATATTAGTATATATGTGTAAAGTAATGTTATATAGCCTATAGCACTTCTGAAGAATGCAGCTTTCATACAAAACAAAAACAATGAAAATCGGGCCAGTAGATCCAGAGATCTTAGCGTTCAAACAAACAAACAAACAAACAAACAAACAAACAAACAAACTCTTCCGCTTTATTATATTAGTATAGATTGTTACCAAACCATTTACTCGGGCCTCTAGTTCTGCCAGACGTTCTAAAAGTTGTTTAAAATTGGGGCTAAACACGTTTTAATAGCAAGCTTTAATTTTTTACGAGTCATTTCAAGAACCTTTATAAGCATCCAGACAGCGTCTGGGGGCCCTGGAATCTTGAGCTACATTGTCTTTCATTTATTTTTTAAATATTTTATTTAGCTTGACGCTGTATCCCGCACATAGCAGGAATATAACCTGGGAACCTAAAGTTACGAATTTCCGTTTCCATCAAGACACTTCTGTTCCGCGCTTCTCGCCGAATTCTTGTGGCATTCAGTGTTGAGAGGAGCCTCGCGATGTTTATCACAAAAATATCGAGATAAATGGTCTTGACAGAAGGACAACAAAGTGATCCTGTAAGGTTTTCTTTTTTTTCATTTTAACGTACGGAACTCTAAAAATATGTATTTTATATAAGAGGAAACTATATACATAAACCATTTATACTTATTTCCTTGTAATATGTTATAATCGGAGTTGTTTTGTGTTTATCGTGTACATGACTTTTGAACTATATACAAGCAATTATGTCGTAGACTACCCACTAGCGGCTTCGCCCGTTTAAAATAAACAATTATTCATTTACTATGTTCATTCATTTACTAACTTCAATTACTCTAGTGATCTAAAAATATGTTCATTTTAAAGACAATTCCAATTCAATAATACAATAATTTTGTAGGAATTTTGTTAAACAAAATTATATTATTAATATGAATTGAACTACAAATATGAACTTGAAATGGTATTTTTCCGGTGATACATCTAAAACAAAAAATCTTGGGAAAAATAGTATTTACAGACAGATATACAAACCGACAGACAACCAAATGATCTTATACGCGTTTTATTTGCTTTTATCTGAGGTACGGTACCCTAAAAATTTGCATATTGATTAATTAACATATCGGTGCAAATTTTTTTGTCTATATTGGGTATATTCTTAAAGTTGATGTCAGCCGGGCGCACACTAATATAATTATGTCTACATATATTATCATATGTATATTTTTGTATAAAGTGACATTCATGTTGCTATGGCATTCTAATACAAATATAAGTTTGTAAATATTGGTTGTAAATTAATTTCATAATTATAGGTATCCGGGAAGTATCCTTTAGAATTCCAAATAATCTTTGTATTCTTCATTTTTTTTCTGTGCTTTAAGGACCATAGATCTCAATATGATCTCGAGATAAACAATCTGAACAAACGGACAGACTGACAACAAAATGATCTTATATAGGTTCCGCTTTTACCTTCTGTGGTACGGAACCCTAAAAATAGACGTATTTTAAACTGTCATTATATGTTCGTCAATGCACTGTAAACACCGGATAAGTATCTAACAATTTTGATTTGACAATGGCGGAACAAATTGTATTACCATTTCGTAATACCCCCCCATGGGGAGGTATCCCCCATTTAAATACTAACATTTTTGACAATAACTTTTTGATCGGTAATTTGTTGTTTTTAGGAACCTGGGAACCTAATGTAAATACCCTATTTCAATTAAGACAATTTTACTGTTATTTATCGCCGAATTATGTAGGCAGTGTGTGGTGCGAAACACAACGCCGCGCCTTGCCTCGTTACCAGAGCGAAGAAGTAAAATTATTAAGTATTTAATTTCCTCAAGTAGTTATCGAACCCACAACCTATCTCGACTGGCCTCTAAATAATTATTAACAAGGCAAATTAAAAAATAAACTAAGAAAAAGTAAAAATATTTTTATCAACCGTCCGCGTCGGGGCAGGACTTTGAAGGGCTTCAGGACATTGACTTGGTTTTATTTAAATGTGATATTATTTTAATGATTAAAATTTGTATATAAAAAATATTCTTTCATAATAATTAAGGAACAAGGAAATAGAAATTTAAGTTAAAATTCCTGATTTTAAAACTATCGTAAATAATTATTTCTGTGTTGTGTTATACCTAAGTGTTAAGAGCTTCTTTAGTTTATAAAATCTTGCTTTACTTATTTCATTTTATATTCTTTGGAATAAATAAAGTAAACAGACGGTCCACAGGTAGATAGAAATACTTGTTTAGAAAACGTTAAAAAAGCGCTAATTTGATGATTTCCAAGAGGTGCAGTTCCTATCCATCTTTCAAACTATATCAGTTAAATATTTTAAAAATGCTTATATAACATATTTATAGATAAGTTTATATTCAACTTTCGAAAGCCGGCGTTAAGTTCCGCCACTCAGCCTCGATTCCATGCTCCGTTCCAATTAAAACACTTCTTCTGCTTAAATTCCACTAAATTTTCGATGTATTACGTGTTGAGTGGCGAAACTCAACGCCGCGCTGTACTTCGTTACCAGAGCAATGAAGTGAAACCACTAATAATTCATCCCCCCCCGACACGCTTGTCCCCAAGCGCCCCGACTAGCCTGGAATGTCAAAATTGTCAATAATATTCAATGTCTTTTACAGTATCATGGCAGACATTGTGAAGGAACAGTCCCTCGAAGAAGAATATAAGAAGACTGGCATCAGGCCAGCTGATGTCGCTGCCTTGCGTGATTGGTTAAAGACTCAACCACATCTCCCTGAAAAATATATAACTGGTCAGTTATTATTATATTTAAAGATATTAAAAAAATAAATCAGCGTGAACGCTGTATCCCGCACATAGCATGGTAGACAGAGGGAACCTAGTGGTAAGACCACTCCGTTCCCTAATTATCGCCGAATTTTTGAGGCATTGCGTGCGGAGTGGCGGAAGGCAACGGCGCTTTTTGTCTTGGTGCCAGCGTGAAGAAATTAAAATATTAAATACTAGCGACCCTATTGCGGCTTCGCCCGCTTTTACTACTGGATTATTCATATAATGTATGTTTGCAAAGCACTTAAGATAATGTGAAAATTAATTAAACTCTAATGTAACCCGCATTTTCGTAGTTTCAATAAGGATTTTCCAATTGTTTTAAACAGCAAGGATTTTTTAGTAGGTACCGTAATTTTATATCTGTGATACTAATCTTTTCAAGTACTTATTAAAATATATTTAAATTACTATTTTTAGATAGTTAAATGACATTAAATAATACATTCAACTCGAATTATCCAATACGTGCAAACGCATCTAAATCTTCGTTGCTATAAAGGCAGGCGGGTTTTTTTTTTTCGAGCTTGTGGTTAATGCTGAAGAGGGTATTCTGTCCCTGATGAAAAGCAAGCACTACGTGGTTGCCTGTGACGAAAATTAAATAGAATGCATCGGCCGGGAATTGAACCCGGGCTGCCCGCGTGGCAGGTGAGTATTGTACCACTGAACCACCGATGCGTGTAAGGCAGGCGGGCGCGGCAGACTCGCTTGTATAAGCATAACGTCGCGAGGCGCGTTTCGCAGCAAGGATTTTTTGATATTGTAACAACTTCTAAAGTACTTATTAAAATGAAAAACAGAAAAGACAGTTTTGATCTACATTAAATGGCCAACGTAACTAATATACTTATTTATATGCTGAGAGTAAGGGATAAGTGAAACTTGACTCGATACAGTTGATGTGTGAACGGCGTGATGTGTCAATAATTAAATGCGTTTTTCTTTAAAACTATTCGCAATTTCGAAATAGTTTAAAAAGCAAATTTTATCTTCGTTTAACGTAGAAATTTAATAAAGTATTTTAAAGGATAAGGATTAATACCATTATGGAAAAATATCCCTCACAATAAAAAATATATTGAAATTACTATTTTTAGACAGAAATATGATCACTACACGTTATTCTTAAAAGATACGAATATGCCATCGCGGACTTTTTTGTAGATCTTATTAAGAGGAACAATACTCCAGTATATTTTTTTCATGTAGTATTTACCATTAAAGCAGCGCATGCGCCAAAGTGTCTGAGCGGGTAGGACTTTATACACATTTATCGTATTTATGTTAATTTACATAAGAAAGTACAAATAATAAACTATATATAAACCTTCCCTGAGAAATACTCGACCTAATGGTGGAAACCGCATAAATATCCGCTGGGTGGTTTAGAAGAAGAAGAGTTAGAAAGTTCAGACAGACACAAAAAGCGACTTTGTTTTATAAGATATAGGATAGGATATAATAACGCATTCCCCCGAGTGGGGATCGAACCCAGAACCGTCGCGTTACAGTCGCACAGCTGCGCCACGACAGCCTTAATTATATCTTGCTAAATTATAAGTTATAATTAATAACTAAACACGGAACACGTCATTTTTAGTATGAACTGGCAAGTACCTGATAATTATTACTTACTAGTAGCTAATAATGTTTATATATAGTTTATTTATTTCCTGGCCCTGGTAACGAGGCAAGGTTACCAGGTCAACGATGTTGAGTTCCAAGTCGGAAAGTACGGAATGGAAGTGTCTTGACACTAGGTTCCCACAGTCAATTTGCCTCCCTTGCTATGTTCGGGATACAGTGTGAATATATCTTCTTATTAAAGTAAAGAAATTAAAATAATTCATTCCTCCGACTGAGAATCAATTCTAGGTACATCTCGTTTAGAGTCAAACGCTAAGCCACGAAGGCCTCTAAGGCCTCTATAATATATCTTTCTGATAATATATTCTATCTATTTCTATTTTCCAGATCTTGATATAATCCTCACATATCACTGCTGTTACCAAAGCTCCGAAGTCTCCAAGCAAGTGCTGGACCTGCACTACACTCTGAGGACGTTGTTCAACAATTTCTTCTTGAATAGAAAAGTAGATGATAATGTCATTAAGACGTTGAATATTGTGTAAGTATTTTTCCCGCTGGATCCCGCATATAGACGGATAGAGAGAGGAGTGATAAATGTTTTGAACTAACCTTAATTTTGTTTCATCATAATTTTCTTTGTTATTACTTTCAGGCTAACCGTACCTCTCAGTATACCATCAACAATTGATAACTTCAAAGTGGTATACCATCGACTCATAGATTTTGATACGAAGAATTTTGTTTTTCCGGATGCTCTCAGGTATTTATTTTTTTTATTTTTCATCCTATATTGTCAAGTAATTTGAGTATAATATTTGTCTATTATGTCTTAATTATTCTAGATTTGGATTTTATATAAAAGATAAAGTTTGAATTAAAGGAGTAATACTAAAGCATTTTTTTTCAACCCACCGTTGTAACAATGTAAACAGAGCGAATCTAGTTCGAGATTTTGTGTATTGTGTTGCGGAACTCTGCTCCGCGTCTTCTTTTGACAGAGAAAATAAAAGATAATAACTCTTTGCCCCGACTAGGAATCAAAGTCATCGTTTATAGGGAACTATTATTTATAGTTCATTTTAATATGTGTTATTTATATGTATATTTCAATATTGTAATTTATGTATTAATCATTTGTATAATACATACATTTAATAGAATTTATATATTATATATATAAATGTACGTTCCTTACGTTATGTTTCAGGGCTGTTTTAATGATATTAGATTTGATACAATACGAGGAGGGCACGTGGCCAGGGTTCATCATCCTGATCGACTTAACCGGCGTCTCTTTAGGACACATTGCTAAATTAGATTTGCTGTCGGTACAACAAGTGCTTTATTATTTACAGGTAAAAATAACTGTATATTTTTGTTTTTTTTTTTAGGTATAGTAGAGTAGGCAGAGGCACTCCTTTTTTATCGATTTAATATTTTTCTATTGGAGTAGATATTTTAAATATATTCGTTGCTTATTCAACGGGGACTAACTTGGTAAATTGTAAAATATGACATAGTTTTTAATGTTTCTACTTAATAAATGAATTAAACTCCTAAAAAAATACTACAGCAATATTTAATAATATTATTTGCAGCATTGCTCTAACACCAATTTCAGTTCGTTCTTTTTTGGTTCTCTTGGAAATCATCTACCTGCTTTGACCACTAAGCTACGTGCTGTTATTCAACTAACATTATTACTTATAATATAAGATAGCAGAAGTTTATAATAATCTTCGTATGCATATGCTATCAACATAAATAAAGTGTGCGTCCAAGTGCTCTGTCACGTGCTCTGTCACAGAGCACTTGGACGATTTCGTTTGAAGATGTTCGAATTTCAATTCTACTACGTGTAAATATTTATATGTTTTCTAAAAAATCCACGTATAATTGTTTTCTAACATTATTTTTTTTACAGGAAGCCATGTTGGTAAAACTAAAAGGCTTACATTTCATGAATGCCCCATCTTACGTGGACCGATTGTTGATGATATTAAAACCGTTCATGAAGAAGGAACTACTCCAGATGCTGTGCATCCACTCCGTTGGTACCAACACTGTGGATAAAGTGGTACCTATGAAAGCCTTGCCAAAAGAAGCTGGTGGTGAATGCAAGACCTTTGAAGAAGCTAAAAGTAAATCAATAATAGTTTGGTTCGGAAAATCAGTTCACGTTGTATCGCCCATATAGCAGGGTAGGGCAGAGAGAACCTTATATTATGATACTCCGTTGCCCACTTTTCAATTACTTTTTCGGGCATAACGTGTTGAATGAGAAAGAAATGAAAGTATGAATAAATAATAATAAGGTAATTTTTAATAATAATAATGTTACCCTTACTACATACATACTTTTCTTATTGTTCCAGATGATATGATCGAAAAGTTTGTGGCCAATAAAGACTTTTTCCTAAATGAAAACAGAAAAAGAGTAGTAGAGTCATTGCGACCTGGGAAACCTAAAACTTTAACAGATATATTTGGCGGTATAGAAGGCTCTTTTAAAAAACTGGAAATTGACTGAACACAACTAAGATGCGGCTTAAACAAATAAATAATATCTTAACATTACAATGATTGTTACTTTTTTACTATATTATATTTTTATTATGATTTTGTTTAAATACATATATTTGTTTTGTGTATTCTCTTTTTTATTATTAATACTTGTCTGTTCACGTTTTTTCTGATTACAATCTTTGGTATTCTCGACTTAATTCTAAAATGAATTTATTCTCAATATATGAATATAGAGAGGCCAGTGCGTGCGATAGGTTGTGGGTTCGATTCCCATTCGAGGATATGAAATGCTTAATATTTTTAGAGCTACTATAATATAAGTCACAATATAAATAAATTGTAACGAGCGATTTGCAGCGTCCAGGCTCTTTTCCTGGAGCTGGAGCTGGAGCTTGGAAAGTTTCCAGGAGACGCGGAGTCGGACTCGCGGACTATATAAATGTTTGTTGTATCGGAGCCCCTTATTTTTTTTTTGTTTTATTTTGTATGTGTTGTTATAGTGGAGTATGTGGAGTTGTTATTTGTGGAGCACAAATACATCATATGTAAAAATCTATTTAAATTTCTTAAACTACGTACATATTAAATTTCAATTGTATCGTCCGCGTATAGTCTATCATTCTGCATGTAGCAGGGTAGGCAAAGGGAGCGTAGTGTTGAGACACTCTGCACCCTATCACCGAATTCTGGAGGTATTGCGTGCGGCACCAGAGCGAAAAAATTAAAAATTATAAGATAATAAAGGATAATTAAATAAAATATAATTTATATTTTCAAAATAAAATTAATTATTTTATTTCTGTCATGCAAGAGAATTTTGAACTTGTCAATAAAAGATAGATACCTACAAATGTAGTATCTATTGTGTATTACTAAAATAGCTCACAGAGAGCGAGCTATAAATGAAATAAATTATTTTTGATTGCCTCACCGTGTCGAACTCGAATGGATGATACTGTAAAGGCCGGCTACAGGCAAATTATTTGTTTATTTATTTATTATCATTTAACAATTTAATATAAAAACATCAATATATATAACACTTAAAAAAAAAAACAAAAAGTTACACTGTTACAAACTAACGGTGTTAAAAATGTTCATATATTACACAATTTGAAATAAACGTTAATAAAAAAATAATAAAAAATAAATAAGTAAATGAAATGACTATTTTACTACTTTAGGATAACGTTAGAGAGTAATAAATTTAAATTTCCCACCACTTTTCTTGAATCTGAACTCTAATATCGAGGCACAATGAGGCATTGAGTTTTGCCACTACTTACGCCATGCCAGAACTGCCATACCCTCTCTCTTGCTTTCGACAGCCGCAGCCCAGCGGTGGGTCAGATAAACCAGAAGATCACTGGTAGCGTATTCAGCCCGCGATTTCTATTCTATAATATAGCTATAAGTCCAAGCGGGCGAAGCCGCGTTTAGGTCGCTAGTTATACAAACAAACCCGTAGTATTTTAACACGCAATCGTTATTTTCAGCGAAGTACGAGCAAATTGAGAGTTTCTTTTCACTTTTTACTAAAAAAAAAACAGAGACATAAATTATGTTAACATTTACACGTAAAAAAACACAAATATATAATTTTTCCGCTACACAACCTTATATTAAGCTGTAGCATTGTAAACGCAACCTATCATTGCCTTTTAAATCGCGAGCGGCCTTACTGCCTTACACACTTACACTGTATTTACATTCAATACGTTGAGTTTGACGGATGTCATCAGCATTTACTCCTAAACTAAAATTGTGAAGAAAAACGTAAGTGAAATTATTATTTCTAATTCTTCGTTTTTGGTAGTTGTTGTGAGACAAAGTAAAAATAATATAATAAATAACTTCAACAAATTATTATGTAGATAAATTGGTTATAAAATTATATCAAAAATTGCAGGGCAGCGATTCCAAAATTCCAGATTAAAAAAAAAAGAGAAATATTCAATAACTGTTTTTGTTTAACATTTCAATTTTATTTACTTTGCAGTAATAAAATACCATTATTAATATTAATAATTTCTAGATAAAGGTATTGCTTTTTAAATCAGTTTGTCGGTTAAGTAATTTTTAACACTCGAGGGTATTAAAATGTTAATATTTTCAATTCCTCGTTCTGTCACTCAACTCGCTGTTTAAAAAAAATGGCGGAATGTAGGGAATGAAAGAGTGTTAATGGAAAACGGAGTCTCTTTACACTAGGTTCCCATGTTCCCTCTACCTACTGTGCTATGCGGGAAAAAGTGGGAAGCTATTTTTTAAAAGTATAAATCTGGATTTAAATTTTAAATTAAATAAACATTTTAAAGTAAATTAAAATAACATGTATAAAATGGAACGAAGTTGATAATTTGTATTCATGTTATATGTAATTTTATTATTAATTGTAGATATACATATACATACATATGTTACATATAAAAAGTACAAACTAAATGTCTTCCTCATATTCATTCCAAGGTTGAAGAGCTGTTGCTATTTTATTTTTTACGAGTTTTACCCCTTTTCGGAAAAGAATGGTGAATCGTCACTTAGTTTCCAATTGTCGGCCTCTTTAGTGATATGAGACTTTACGTGTTGAGAAGCGTAACATAACGCTGCATTGTTGTGGAATTAGATTGGGGAGAAATTTAAATTAAGGCCAGTTTAGTGTAGAGGTACAAGCTTGCCATTCGAGGAAATGAAATACTTAACTTTTGTACTTACTTTTTCGTCGGCGGAAAGGAGGGAACGGAAGCGTCCTAATGGGAACGAAGTGTCTTAAGCTTAAAAGAAACAATAAAAAGACTTTAGAAGAAAGAAAAGAAAAAAAAAATAAATTAATGCATTTTCCCCACTAAGATTTGAACCTATTACCACAACCATTATACTTTACTTAACTTTTTGTTGTCAAAGGATAGATAAAAAATACCGTAGAAACTTAGTATCAAAATATACATAAAATACTTGTAAAATAAAATAATGAATATTAATTAGTGTTGTGTAATGTTATTTTTTTCTTGACTGGCAACGCCTTAAAAAATAATAGTTTATTATTAACCGACTTCTTTTTTCAAAAAAGAGGTTATTATATACCTAGTAGTCCAGTCGTGGTGCAGGAACAGAAGCGTGCGTCTGTTAACGCGACGGGTTGTAAATCCGATTCGATGTGGATTAATTATTATAACATATTACTTACATAATAATTGTCTTTAATTTAAAATACTCAATTTCCATAATTCAATCCAATCCAAATTCCGAATAAACAAATTAAATTTATCCATTAATCTTATTTTGCGAAAAAAATGTTTATTTCATTATTAATTTTTTTACCTTTCAAGTTATTCAGATGTCACAAGGTCGAATACAGATAGAACTCAAATGAGATTATAACATCAAATTATAACAACTATTTGTGGCTAGCGGTAGGTTTCTCTCTAGAAGAGAGAAGGATAAGTAGGGAACAGTTGTGTTGTAGTGGGAACGGCATGGCCTAATAATTATGTATCCAAGTTCCTTCTGCCTTCCCTACCAGGGATGTGTGCGATACAGCGTGAAGTTAGAAAAATATATATATTATAGGTCTATTGAATATTTCATGAGAAATAACTGTTTCTTTGTCATTCATAGGAAACCGTAGTAGAAAAATTGTTGGTATATTTATTTAAAAATGGGGCTTCACGCATTTACTCGCACAGCAGGAAAGAGAAAACCTAGTGTTAAGACACTCCGTTGCCAACGCCGTGCAAGCAGCGGAACTCAACGCCGCGCCTGTCTTGTTACCAATGCATTAAAATAAAAATAAATCATTCTTACAAGTGGGAAATGAACCTACAATCGTCGCGTTTAATTTCAGACACTGTACTGCATTACATAACAAATATTTTGTTGTTCTCTTTCAGTAAATGCCATCCGAAAGTATGAAGCAGATATCCTTAGAGGAAGAATATAAGAAAGACACGGGAGTGATGCCGCAGGATATCGCCGTGTTGAGAGAGTGGCTTCAAACCCAGCCACATTTACCTGAAAAGTATATTACTGGTAAGTATTTTCTTACTTCTTATTATCTTTCTATATATATAAAAGGACTTGTCCTCACTGACTGAGGTAAGACGCACGCACAGCCGTAACCGCTGATGGTAAAACCTGAAATTTGGACAGATGTTTACTTTCGTAATCTGGACATCCACTAAGAAGGGATTTTAAAAAATTATAACCTTAAAGGGGTGAAATAGGGGTTGTAAGTTTGTATGGAACATTTTTTAAATCGGCTCCGATTTTTATAAAATTTGAAATTTAGATTTTTAAAAGTATTTAATTGAATATGTGTTTCATAGTTTTCTAGAATTCTCCCGCTAAGGGTGCAAATAAGGGGTTGAAAGTTTGTATCGATTTTTTTTAATCGGCACCAATTTTTATAAAATTTGAAATTCAGACTCTTAAAAGTATTTAAATGAACACATGTTTCATGGTTTTCTAGAATTCAACCCCTAAAGGTGCAAATAAGGGGTTGAAAGTTTGTATGGAAAAATCTTCAAATCGCAACCGATTTTTATAAAATTTGAAATTTCGACACTTAAAAATATTTCATTGAACACATGTTTCATGGTTTATTAGAATTCACCCCTAAATACGCAAGCGAAGCTGCGCGCGTCCGCTAGTTATATATACAGGGTGAGTCATATTGAACTTTCCGATTTCAATAAGGTGTGTATTAAAAACAAAGCGACATGCAGTAAAAATTATTTTATTGTTTGAAAGCACATAACATGCAGTTTTAATTTAGTTGGTTTTAAAAATGATATCCTGTAAATGTCTACCTCCATTGACCACACACTGCTGAAGCCTTTCCCGGAAGTTGTCCATTACTCGTCGAGTCATATTCAGCGGAATAGCATTGATTTCTTCCGTGATTGCAGCCTTCAGTTCATCGATGGTTCGGGGACGATGCGTGTACACTTTTTCCTTCAGGTAACCCCAGAGAAAGAAATCGCAGGGGGTTAAATCAGGTGATCTCGGCGGCCACCCAACGTCACCTCGCAAAGAAATGAGATGACCGGGAAACATTTGTCGCAGGATTTCCATTGAACGCCTGGATGTATGGGCTGTAGCACCATCTTGTTGGAACCAGATGTTATCGTTGTCATGATTCTGCGTTAATTCCTCCAATTTCGGTTTCAGAAAAGTTTCAAGCATGTCGCAATACCGAGCAGAGGTAACTGTGACGACTTGACCATCTTCTTCAAAAAAATAGGGACCCCATACACCAAACTCTGCAATAGCGCACCACACTGTCACTCGAGGGCTGTGAAGCGGTCGTTCGTGTAGGTTTCGTGGGTTATTCTCAGCCCAGTATCGAAAATTCTGTTTGTTGACAGTTCCGGCGAGGTGAAAATGTGCCTCATCACTGAAGATCAAAACAGCAGTGCGGGGGATCTGCTGAATGTCGCGGCATAAATTTGTTCGTGTGTCTAAGTCTCTAACTGTTAATTCTTGCACTACCTGAATCTTGTATGGGTGAAATTTAAGGTCTCTATGCAGTATTCTGCGGACACTACTGAAAGATAATCCTAGTGAAGCGGCATGTTTCCGAACAGAACGCCGAGGGGATTGTTGAATTGAAGCCCGCACTCTATCCACGTTTTCCGCTGACGTTGACGTTCTAATTCGGCCTTGTGGTCTTGTTTTTAATGCTGATGATGTTGCTCTAAAATTTGATACCCAATTTCTGATTGTTGGTCCAGTGGGAATGGGATCACGTCGGCCAATAGCAAAATGTAAACGGAACGCACGCTGTGTTGTGATCACGGAGCCGCCATTTTTAATAAACTCTTCAACTACGAACGCACGATGTTGTCCCGACCAAGCCATTGCTCACACTAAAACTGCATGTCATGGCGCGTCTAATGACACCATCCCCACCCTTCTACTCCTTCCCTTCTTCGTGCAACGTCCTTCCAAAACCGGAAAGTTCAATATGACTCACCCTGTATTATAGAGGCCAGTCGTGGCGTAGGGGTACAAAGGATGACTGTAAATGCTAGTGGTTGTGGGTTCGATCCCCACTCCAGGAATAAATACCTATTTATTTAAATTTATATTTTCATTTCTTCGCTCTAGTATTGAGGCTAAGCGCGGCGTTTAGTTTCGCCACTCAACAAGCCATGGCTCCGGAGAGTATCTTAACACTTACTTCCCTCTGCCTATGTTGCTGTGTGCGGGGTAGTCAGAGAGGTGTATAAGGTGTATAATAAAATCAAGGAAATTGAATTGAGAAACTGAATTATATAACTATATAATATATATTATAAATGTTATTATAGCCAAAAGATGCTGACAAAAACCGCCAAAATGTATAAAATATCTCCATACTGAATTAACTTTAATAGATTAGAACCAAATTATTATTGCTACATTTTATATTTAATTTATAACAATTTTGATAAGAAAATTATATCTGTACATATAAATAAAATGTAAGTAATTGTCTGTTATTGTTGAATAGCTATGTGTCAAGAGCATATTATAGTTATTTTCATAATATCTAATAAAACACAAAGACACGATTTCATATTTTTGTCTGTCTGTCTTTCTGTTTCTTCCGATTAGTATCCGGAACAGCTAAATTGATTTTTATGTGACTTTTACTAGATGATAGAGAAATATGTGGAGCAATATATACTAAGTTACTTTTTATTCCGGACATGAACGAAATTTGTGCGAGACAAACCACGTAGATATGAAATAAAGCAAAAACAAATTAAATCCCATAAAAAAATTACAATTTATTTACTGTATAACAGCATTGACAACCAGCCAAAAATAGCCAATTAATTTACATTTAAATGGTATTGAATAAATCTAGTCTTGTCTATTTATATACAAATATTTAATGCTGTAGAGTAATAATGTCCTTGTTTTATTTTAATTAAAATGCTTATATATATACACATATATATATATATATTTGTACTACATTAATACACTTCAGGCGAGTTCGTCTCGTATGATTTTCTTTCAAGAAAGCCTTTTTTTTGCAAATTGAAAAAAAAGAAAACTTGAGTTACGTAGTGTTAAGTACTTAAAACACTCCCAGCGCTTAACACCAGGGGCTCTCTGTCCCTTAGTTATGCAGGAACAAGCATTGCTGGCAAAAATGTACCTATATATAATAAAATAAAATTAAATCGTTAAATAAGAACATTAAAATAATAGACATAATTGTAATATAGCAGTCAGTTAATTATTGCAGTTATTTCAAATGTAGTGCGTTTACTTCTGTCTCTATACTTATAGGATAACTAGCTTTCGCCTTTGGATTTGCATGTGGTCGAATGAAAATATTAAATCATTAACATATATATGTATGTACGCTATAACTAGTTCCTGAGATAGCGTGTTTAAACAAATAAACTAATTAGTATAGAAATATGCATGTAATTGTTTTGTATGTCTTTGGCCTTCTTCCCGCACAGACTTTAAGGTAGGTAGATGGTTAAAAGTGCTACTACGAGGCTATTTCACAGTTATTTGGCACGTAGAAGGTAGTTCCTATAGAAACGCACATTAGTGGAGTGCCATGTATCTAGGTGGTGGGAATGGTAATTAGGCTTGTGACGTCCTGTGCGGTTAGAAAATTCGAAATCTGGTACTAAATCAAACAGTTCCCTGGGACACTCCCCATAATAAATACGGTAGAGAACGCAGGAAACGACTTTACGCAAAGGCAAAGTGTGCCTTTCACAGATCATTGAATCCCCAACGATTCGAAAGGCTGTACATTATATGCGATCAAAGGGTTTAGCTGATACTAGGCACCAGCCCTGAGATGAGAACAGTATTCTGGACCCTGTACAGGACCAATCAGTGTTTTGGCGTGAAGTACTATCTCCTGTCGGTGTCAGCCAGTTACTTTGAGGCCAACAGCTTAGCCTGATGTATGGAGATATAACGTATGGCTAAAAAATATATGAAAAATACATTATGTATGTATTTTTCATATATTTTTTTCTCGTATGTATGATACATGCAACATTAGCGTGTCATGTAATTGTATGGTTTAGGTAATTTAAGACATTATGCTGGTTCATTTTATTTTTTTAATTGAAAAGCTATTATATTTATTTATGGTCACGCAGCTTCTAAATATAGCAGAGAGTCCAGTGCTAAGATTTTCCGCTGAGACAGAAAGATTAATTTAATTATTAAACTATAATAATATTATTACTTAGGTTAGGTAAATACGTAACTACTTAGGTATAAATTACAGTGCTTTATGACAAGTATTTATAACCATAATTAAATTAAATTGCATATAACACTCATACGAGTATATACATATTATATATTTATTGTGCAATTTAATATTTTATATACTAATACTAATTAATGTATAAAATCCTTAATTGTAAAAAATAAAATTAAAAAGCTTAAAAAATATTTTTTTTTGCTCCCATATAAATGTTAATGCAGCATTTAAATTTTAATTGGCGCTGTAGAAGTATATAATTTAAATAAAATAAGTATGTCTTACACTGGTTTCTTTATAAATACTATTATAAAAATTAATAAATATCTCCTTAGCAAAAAATAGTGAGCAATTTTGAAAATTTGGAGTATCTGTCTGTGATTTTCAAATAAGTTGTTAAATAAGTAAAAGTTTTAGGCGCTGTTAGAAATATGTGACTAATCTCGACGGGGTTGAGACAATCGTGGCGTAGCACAGCATTTGATTGCAAAAACTATAGTGATGATTGCGGGTTCGATTCCCACTGGAGGAAATTAATTATTATCATTTCAACACTGTGGTAAGTACCGCCGTTAAAAACACAATGTCTCGAAAGTGGGATGAAAACTGGGGAATGGAGTGTCTTAACACTGGGATAGGCCTGCAAAGCCTGATATATGGAGGATAATGAATTATTAAACTCTAATTTTCTATTTACGACCTTTAGATAAATGGTCTTGAACATCGGACAGACGTACAAAAAAGTAGTCCTCTATCAGGGACTGAGGGTTCCGTTTTTTCCTTTTGAGGTATTGAACCCTAATTTTTTAGGGTGACACGAAAATAATAAACAAGGAAGCCTTAAATGAAGTCGCCGTTACAAGGTTACTTAAAATTTTAGCGCAATATGTATGTATATTATACAAAAACTTGTAAATAATAGATCTTTGTGAAATAAAAAAAAAATATTATAATGGCAAGAAACATAATGGCCAGTCATGGCGCGGGGTTACAAACTATGATGGTAAAGCGACTGGTTGTGGGTTCGATCCCGACTCGAGGAAATGAAATATTTATTAAAATTAAATTTCTATTTCCATTTCTTCGCTCTGGTGTCGAGTCAAAATCGCAGCGTTGAGTTCCGCCACTCAACACGCAATGCCTCCAGAATTCTGCGGAAAGTGGGGAACGGAGTGTGTTAAGTTTAGGTTCCCTCTGCTTATCCTGTTGTGTGCGGAGTGTAGGCTGTTAACAAATTATCAAAGTGTTATTGTCTTAACAAACAAGGAGTTCTATTAAAGTTAATTAATTACGCTAATTAGGGATAATTATGATCTATGAGACGTTTTTATTTATTTCTTTGTGTGAATCGTTAAGTTAATTATCTTCGTGTATGAGTGTTACTCAATGAAATACATAACGCGTACGCACGGCTAACATAAGTAAAACGCGTTAATTTCGCTAAAGTTAAAGAAATACTAAATCAACATTTATTTGTTGGTTTAGTTTTAAATCTCGTTTTTTACTTTCAATAATTATTAAAAACATTCTATTTCAGATTTGGAGCTTATCCTCGCTTATCACTGCTGCGGTCGCAGTACAGGCTTTACTAAGCAAGTTGTCGATTTGAATTTTACACTTCGGTCATTTCTCAACGCCTTCAAAGACAGGAAGGTGGATCGTCATATTTTGAAAGTTGGAAATGATGTGTACGTATGGTTTTTTTCTCTTTTGTAATCGAGAATCAGCGGAAAGTGGAGAACGGAGTGTTTTAATAGGAACGCAGTGTAACACTAGGATCCTAGGTTCGCCAGGGTAGGCAGCTACCCTACCATTTATTCGGTGTGTAGGCAGCATAAAGGTAAAAATAATGCCACATACGACAATATGAAAGAACACAGGATCATTCCTGGAATTTTGGAGGCATTGAAGCGCGGACGGCGCATGGCGAAACTCAACGCCGCGCTTCACATCGTTGCCAAAGCGTGGGAATGAAATTATTAAATAACTATTACATTTCCTTGAGTGGGAATCGAACTCACAACCTATGCCACCACTGGCCTCATAGATGACTTTTTAATATTATTTTTAAGAACTATACCAAATTTAACATTGACTCATGGTTTTTTTTTTTAGTTTGCTCACCCCCCTACCAATGAGGACGAAGGAAGGATACAAGATTTTCTTCGCACACATTATTAACACCGACGTAAAAATCTTCAATTTTGGTGATTGTGTAAAGTAAGTTTGAGTATTCCCAAGTTCCCTCTGTCTGCCGTGATATGTGCGGGATAGAGCGTGAAACCAAACAAACTGTTTATCCCTCACATAGCAGGCCAAGCAGACCAAAATATGCGCTACGTTTAATTATTTATGTTTTCTAAAAAGTATAATAATAGGCTACCATAATATGAATTATGTCACTATTATATTTTGTGATTTTTCATGACGTAATACTAACGTGATGGTTGTGAGTTCGATTCCCACTAGATGGAATGAATTATTTTCATTTCCACGCTTTAGTAATACGTAGTACGAAGTAGTAGTACAACAGTAAAACGAAGCTCCACGTTGAGTTACGCCAGTCAACATTCAATATTTCGGAAAGTGGGAAACAAAGTGGTTTGATGATTGATGATTGATGATGATGATTGATGATGATTGATGATGATTTTGAAAAGAACAACTGTTGAGTTTCTTGCCGGCTCTTCTCAGCAGAACTGCCTCCCGAACCGGTGGTAGCTTTTTGTTCATATGTTCATTCGACGATTCAAAAGTGCTTATTATAAGTTTATTTGAATAAAGAATATTTTGAATTTGAATTTGAATTTGAATTTAACACTAGCTTTCGTCTACCTGTAGCTATTTGTTTATTTCTCTTTATTTTCAGATTAGCTCTAATGATGATAGACATAAGTCAGTACGAAGAGGGCACGTGGCCCGGCATGTTATTAGTTATAGACTTCGAAGGAGTGTCGCTCGGCCATTTGACGAAAATCGATATTATTAATTTGCAACAATTTCTTTATTATTTGCAGGTAAAAAGTTGCTTTTAACATTTATTAGAAAAACCTCAAGTACGAGTACTTTTCTTGATTTTCTACCCATCTTGAGAGAGACCTTGAAATCGTCATTCAAACTATATTCTTTAAACAAAGAATTTAATTAAATATTTCCATCAGGAAATAATTCCAATATAAATATTTAACATTTAATATTTTCATTTCCGTGCTTTGGTAACGAGGTAAACACCCAATGCCTCATGAATTGTCGGAAGTATCGGAGGAATGAAGTGTCTTTAATACTAAGTAGTTTCCCAGTTTCTCTCTACCTCTGTAGTCTATCCTGTTGAAATTTATTCCTCAAATATCAGGATAGGCAGAGTTAGTTAAGATACTCCGTTCCTCACGCACCGCTCAATTTTCGTATTAAATGGCGGAACTTAACGCCGCGCTTTATCTGTATATTAACAAAAAAGTATGATTAATAAAAAAACAATAATAATTTGAAGGAGCACTCCGTTCCCCACTTTCTTCCGAATTTTTGGAGGATTTCATCAGGATTGCGTCTTTGAGTGGCGGAACTCAACGCCGAGTCTTACTAGAGTGGGGATTGAAGCAAAAACCGTCGCCTTACTCACACCCTTGAGAACGCTTTTAAATTAATTATATTTTATTACAGGAAGCACTTCTAGTAAAACTTAAAGGCTTACATTACATAAATGCACCTTCTTTCATCGACAAACTACTTGTCATGATGAGGCCTTTCATGAAGAAGGAACTGATGGACATGCTTCACATACACACCATTGGGTCTAAGAAACTGGAACAGTTTATACCTCTCGAGGCTCTACCTAAAGGTTGTGGGGGTAGTGGTACGAGTGTTGATGAGTATAAAGGTAGATACCGGTTCATTTTAGTTTTGGCCTCTTTTTAAACTTTGACAATAAACGGAACGCTTATAGAATTTCAGAATTATTGCCATTTACTCACATCACAATTACAGTCAGAAACTTAGGAATTGCACTATGATTGGTAATTTTCGTTGTTTATAATTTTTTTTAGCTATGTAGGTATAATGCATGTAACAGGGTAGGCAGAGGGAACCTAGTGTTCAGAACTTCAGGCACTTCCAATTATTTATTCCCTCGGGTGGCTTTTTAGTTATTTACATATTTTCCTTTATCTTTTTACAGACGAAGTAATATCCAAACTAAATACGTACAAAGAATATTTCGAACAGGACAAGTATAGAAAAGTGGTAGAATCCCAAAGACCTGGAAAACCGAAGACGATTACAGATATATTTGGCGGCGTTGAGGGCTCGTTTAAGAAGTTGGAAATCGATTAATTTTTTGCATTGTTATAAAATTAAATTTACATTGTTATTGTGACATTATGAATAAATTTAAAGATTTTGATTTTTCTTTTTTTTTCGAAACACTTTTGTTACGAGTTTGTGTGAAAAGAAAACAGCGCTATTCTTCACGCTTTTTTCACATAGCAGATAGCGAGGTAAGGAGAAGGAACTTACTTACTTCATCTACCAGAAATCCAGAATACAGCGTTCTACTCCGCGTAGATTTATCCATACCTATATTATAAATTCGAAAGTAACTCTGTCTGTCTGTCTGTCTTTTACGCAATCAGGGCCAAACCGCTAATTTAATTGTGATAAAATACTCATATAGAGATACTTGAGGGTCTCGGGATGAACATAGGGTACTTTTTTTTCTCATATTTGTAATATTTTCGATATATACCAATAAATTAAAATAATTAATTTGACATGCAATTTATTCCGCCATGTTAATAACAATCGTCGCTACGCATTGCTAAGCAACGGCTTGCAAAGAAAACGTCACCCAAAGTGAGTTTGCTTAATGCATACATGGCGCGCGCCGATATAGATTTGTATGCATTAACAAAAATTAGATGATTCCTATAATTTGATATTCATCCTTATGACTATAAATATAAGAGTCATTTTTAGCATTTCATCTAGATGGAAATTATAGTTTACTGTGTAACGTACTAATAAATAATTAAGGAGATGTCACTGATTCCAAATGACCTAGCCTACGAGTGGTATAGTATGACCGACGCGAACGGGCAGATGACTTTGATGATTTTGTAAATTTTTATATATTTTCGAATTACTGTTAATTTTTATGTAATTATTTGCTGCTTATAATTAATTTATCTCAGTTCGGTTATCTATACCGATGTTATACACTTAAAATATCGTAATTTTAATAATTTGGGATTTTATTTAATATTGTTCGCAAAAAAATATTAATTATTTAATATAGAAAAATGTTTAGTACACGCGCACGGCATACTTTAGGTACTTTTTCTAATATTAAGAATTTCCTTTAGTTACTTTTACTTCTTTTGTTTGTTCATTTCGGTTACTCAGATAAATCTAAATTTCTAATAATAAATAATAATTCTAAATATAATATATATTATATATTATTATAATATATTTCTAATAATAAATAATAATTCTTTCTAATTTCTAATCATTTCTAATAATAAATCTCCACTTATTATTATTTTTTAACTTATTTTAATTACTTAGGCTTATATTTTCGCGGGCGTAGTCGCGTCCGGGCCCACTAGGCTATCTATATAGATATAGATAATATCTTAATCATACATACATTGGATAGCCAGATAAATTGCTACAAATACGCAAGTACCCATGTATATTTTTCTTATCTGCTTATTATTAGTGGCCAGTTGGCGCAGGGGCACGAAGTGTGACTGTCAACGCGACTGGTTATGGGTTCGATCCCCATTCGAGGTAATGAAATATTTATTTAATTTTGTGGGATTTGAATCGATTAAGCCCTCATATAAACGCGTGCTTAACGTACTACGATAGCAATATAACATACCAGCATATACAGGGTGTCCCAGGAGTCAACGATAAAACGAAACCAAGTGATAGACCAAGTCGTGACAGTTATCAGAAAAATATAAAAAAAATCTTTGTCATGTATTTTTCATATTATATTGATTTTAAAAAATATCGGAAAAACCGACACCCTGTGATGGTTTTTCAGGTCCCAGGACTACAAATATTACTGTTTCTTAATTTTTTTTTCTGTTATATAATCATGAGTAACTCTTGTGTGAATTACAGTTTAAGATTGAAACATATCTGCATCAGTTTTCAATAAAATAAGCGTTGCCTGGGCTAAGTGGCGGGAGGCAGTGGCGGAATAAGGGGGGGGCGGCGGGGGCGGTCCGCCCCGGGCCTCGGGTCCAGGGGGGCCTCCAAATGGTGCAAATTCCTTTGATCAAATCCTAAATAAGCCTTTAAAAAAACGCATAGTATCTACTTAAGAGGAAGTTTGAGGTAGGAGGGGGCCTCCAATAAACAAATATGTACAAGGATTAGTGCAGCCTGTACCGGTAGTTTACATCATATTAATTAAAATTACTTTTATCTTTCTAATGTCCATTTAGGTTGCATGTGGTTCCGGTTTCGTAGTTTTTTACTTCAAGTTCCTAGGGCCTCCAGACCGACGTCATTTTATAAAAGTTTGCGTACTCACTAACCTGAAAGTGGGGCCCTTCCAGAAGTATCGCAAAATAAAGGTACATCTCTATCTGGGAGGATGATTGAGCCATCAGATCGGTTTGGGTGCTTATAAGGGCTCTTAAAATAGTACATAAATAATATATGTAAAATTATAGCGTAATTTTTCAAAGTGGTTTTGGAAGTCAAGTGGCAGTTGCTCCATTTAAAAACCGCCATCCGCCGTTAATATGGAACGCAACAACGTGTCAAAGTCAAGTCAAAATATCTTTATTCCATAAAAATGCTTAACCATTTACTTGGACATATCATAAAGTGGAAAACTATTAAAAACAAAATAACCAAAAAAAATGTGCAATTTTGACTTGAAAAAAGCCCGTCCGCCGCCCATCTTCAAAATTTCAGCTTTACTAAAATGACGTAGGTCTACTAGGGTCCTGGGATCTCAGTCTATTTTATTTTATACTAGCCACCCTCTTGCGCCCGCTTTAACTACTACTTTTGCAAAGCACTTAAGATAATGTGAAAATTAATTAAACCCTAATGCAACCCGCATTTTCATAGTTTCAATAAGGATTTTCCAATTGTTTTACACAGCAAGGATTTTTTAGTAAGTACCGTAATTTTAAATATGTGCTACTAATCTTTTCAAGTACTTATTAAAATATATTTAAATGACTATTTTTAAACGGAAGAAATTATAAACAAAAACCTACCTACTAATAACTACTACAAAAAATATGAAACCAAGTATATCGCGCTGAAATAATACATTCAACTCGAACTATCCAATACGTGCAAACGCATCTAAATCTTCGTTGCTATAAAGGCAGGCTTTTTTTTCGAGCTTGTGGTTAATGCTGAAGAGAGTATTCTGTCTCTGATAAAAAGAAAGCACTACGTGGCTGTCTGTGAGGAAAATTAAATAGAATGCATCGGCCGGGAATCGAACCCGGGCCGCCCGCGTGGCATGCGAGCATTCTACCACTGAACCACCGATGCATGTAAGGCAGGCGGGTACAGCGGACGCATGGCGAGTGGCGAGCCGTTTCGCAGCAAGGATTTTTTGATATTGTAACAACTTCTAAAGTACTTATTAAAATGAAAAAGAGTAAAAGACAGTTTTGATCTACATTAAATGGCCAACGTAACTAATATACTTATTTATATACTGAGAGTAAGGGATAAGTGAAACTTGAGTAACATACAGCTGATGTGTGACCGGCGTGATGTGTTAACAATTAAATGCGTTTTTCTCTAAAACTATTCGCAATTTCGAAATAGTGTAAAAAGCAAATTTTATCTTCGTTTAACGTAGAAAATTTTAAAGGATAAGGATTATGGAAAAATTATGGAAAAATATCCCTCACAATAAAAATATATTGAAATTACAATTTTTAGACAGAAATATGATCACTACACGTTATTCTTAAAAGATACGAATATGCTGCCCCGGACTTTTTTGTAGATCTTATTAAGAGGAACAATACTCCAGTACATTATTTTCATGTAGTACTTACCATAAAGCAACGCATGCGCGAAAGTGTCTCAACGGGTAGGACTTTATACATATTTATCGTATTTATGTTAATTTACATAAGAATGTACAAATAATAAACTATATATAAATCTTTTACGAAAAATACTGGACCTAATGGTGAAAACCGCATGAAAATCCGTTGGGTGGTTTAGAAGAAGAAGAGTTAGAAACAACAGACAGACACGAAAAGCGACTTTGTTTTATAAGATATAGGATAGGACGCGGAACTAATATTACTATACGTGTGAACTAGCTCATGGAACTAAGCTTATGATGGAAGCTTCAGATGACGCTCTGGCTGTAGTATTAGATAATCTGGTAGAAATTTACAATGAATTTGAGAATGATCAGGTTTTCCATATAGAGCAGATGATCTGCCTCACCTGTACCTATCTATTTTTTTGCTAAATTCTACTACATGTACTTTTCATATTTAGTATTTTATTTTTCTTTGTGTATGCAAGTCTAACTCAAACATTAATTACAAGATGTAAACTAAGTAAGCATACACACTAATTTGTACATGAAAAAAAATTGATATATATAAAAAAAATATAGTTGGGGGGGGGGGGGGGGGGG
>HE671892.1:68196-88812 GCA_000313835.2 Heliconius melpomene melpomene
ACCGACACCCTGTGATGGTTTTTCACGTCCCTGGACTACAAATATTACTCTTTCTTCATTTTTTTTCTGTAATGTAATCATGAGTAACCCTTCTGTGAATTACAGTTTAAGATTGAAACATACCTGCATCAGTTTTCAATAAAATGTGGTGTTTTTGCCAAACACTAAATTCAAAATATTTACTACACCCAACTTTAACCGACTGTACTATAAAAAAAATGTACTACACTGTTTTTGCAAGTAACTTTAAAAGTTGGCGCATTTAATCTGGATTCCGAAATGGTACGACACTTGCTGGATTACTTCTTTGTTGAAGAGAGAAAAATCGAAATACACGATAATCGGGATGACGTTCAGCTTTTTGGTATCTTTTCCGATACATTCTAGCTGCAGCATTTGCGTTACATAACCATTCTCCATGAATGAAATGCATATTGGCAACGTGTCAAAGACCGAGTATATCGCCTGCGAGACCCCGGACTCGAGCACTGTCCTTATAAGTCCTGGGTCCCCATCCCCTACGTTGGAAAAGTTCAGGTACCTTGGATCCGTCATGCACGAGTCTGAAGGCATCGATCACGATCTCTATAAGACGGATAAGAGTTTGGACGGTATCCTGCGATCACAGACCACACCAGTCACCTCCCTAAACTAAACACTTAGCCCAGGCAACGCTTATCCGACTTAGGGGCTGGCCCAGGACACTTGCTGGATTACTTCTTTGTTGAAGAGAGAAAAATCGAAATACACGATAATCGGGATGACGTTCAGCGCTTTGGTATCTTTTCCGATACATTCTAACTGCAGCATTTGCGTTACATAACCATTCTCCATGAATGAAATGCATATTGGCAATGTGTCAAAGACCGAGTATATGGCCTGCGAGAGCTCGGACTCGAGCACTATTACTGTCGTACCATTTCGGAATCCAGATTAAATGCGCCAACTTTTAAAGTTACTAGCAAAAACAATATAGTATATTTTTTTATAGTACAGTTGGTTAAAGTTGGATGTAGTAAATATTTTGAATTTAAATTTTGGCAAAAACACCACATTTTATTGAAAACTAATGCAGGTATGTTTCAATCTTAAACTGTAATTCACAGAAAAGTTACTCATGATTACATTACAGAAAAAAAATGAAGAAAGAGTAATATTTGTAGTCCTGGGACTTGAAAAACTATCACAGGGTGTCGGTTTTTCCGATATTTTTTAAAATCAATATAATATCAAAAATACATGACAAAGATTTTTTTTTATATTTTTCTGATAAGTGTCACGACTTGGTCTATCACCTGGTTTCGTTTTATCGTTGACTCCTGGGACACCCTGTATAACTAAACATACATTCATAAAATTAGATTAATTTAGATTCGATGTACCTTAGTAAAGTGAGCAGATAAAGCCTAGTGTTAAGACACTCTGTTCCCTACTTTCTGTCAAATTCTGAAGGCATTGCGTGTTGAATGGCGGAACTCAACGCCGGGCTTTTTGCCTTGGTGCCAGAGCGAAGGAATGAAAATATTAAGAAATAATCATTCATTCCCTTGACTGGGGACATGCAAGATTGTATATATATGAGAAAAAAATATATTAGACACATTTATCTATACCTACTTATAATAAAATTGTAACTTATCAGTGTCTGTACATGGATCTTCGCTTAACATATAGAGTTTATTTTTATAACAAACAGCACATAAATAAAAATATAATATAATATATTTTTATTATATTCTAAATAAAAATATTTATGAACTGATCGTAATAAAAAACTCTATATGTCGCTTCTTAGTTGTGCCAATTTAAAGTACGAGTAAGTATGTTATTCGACAAAATTGATGCTTGCTAAAGTAATTATCATATAGGTACAACTGTTTTATAGAATTGGATAAATGGTAACGGTAACTTGCCAAAAACAAGACTGTAAAACGTAAACAAATGTACACACTAACAGACTAACATAGAAAAAATATTTTTTTGGGGGTCTTTTACAAAATAAATGTCCCCAGTATTCGTTTTTCTGATTTTTCTTCTATGTACTAACACCGATAAATTAAGAATTTAGTATAAGTATAGATGTATTATTTATTAGATGTAATATTTATAACTATATAATAAATTCCCTAAAACCTACAATCTTAAAATTGGGAGGAACCCCTTGGTGGGCGAATCCAACTCGCACTTGGCCGGTTTTTTCTAAAATAAATATCCATACATCGATTTATATAGCTAAACTTTAGATATTTTCTTTGAAATGATAAAATTTTTAGTTGTTTAATTTTGTAAAATGGTAAAAATTTCATATGATAAAATAAATATTTGTGTATATGATAAACATTTATCTTTAAGGAATGTCCTTTAATATTATCTAATGATAACACTTGTTAAATCTACCCATTAGAAAAAAATAATAGCTATTAATAGCTTATAATATTTTTATATATTACTGCAAAAATAACAATAATAAAAATAAAGTACCATCTATTTATTGTTATTGATTAAAAAAACAGAATTAATTAGCGTCGTTTTATAAGAGTGCCGTTGTCTGATAAGAAGTTTGACCCTGTGACCCCTTTAGCTTTGTCACTCGCTAAGAACAACACCAAATCAGCTATTTCCTGTGGATCCGACACCCTATTCAAGGAAGTGCCTTTTTGGAAATCCTCCCATGTTCCAGGGAAGCTCGAGTTTTCAATGATATCAGTTTTCACGGGGCCAGGACTCACTGTGTTTACTCGCACTCCATGAGGAGCTAGCTCCACAGCAGCACATTCACTGAAATGGTTCAAAGCGGCCTTGGAAACACTATACGTCATCAATGCTGGTAACGGAGACGGGAACTGACCACCGACACTCGATATGTTCACAATGTTACCTTGAGTCTTGACCAGATGAGGCGCAGCCAGCTTCGACAAATGTATGGCAGCACGCAAGTTCACACCCATCACGTCATCATACGCTTTCATAATATCTCCGTTTAAAAGACTCCCCAAAGTTGCGAAGCCAGCATTATTGACCAAAACGTCCAATTTTCCGAATTCATCAATCGTTTGCTTCACCGCTTTCGCTGCTTGTTCGTCTTTGGAAATGTCAGCCCGTATTACCAGCGGTTTATTGCATTTGTTGGCGACACTAGAGAGTTTCTCCGCATTCCTTCCAATTAGTACTACGCGAGCTCCTTCTTTGCTAAATGCTATGGCTGTAGCGGCCCCGATTCCGGAAGACGCGCCAGTCACTGTCACCACTTTGCCGGCGAAACTCATCGCGACGTCTGAAACGTGTGGGGAACTAAAATAGAATGAATATCGTTCGGGCGTTGCACCGGTTTGTTTGTTTAGTGATGATGAATATATCTTATCACCGTGTTATAAAATACTAAATTGCTTGTGTCATGTTCGACTACCCTATAAAAATATTCTTTTCTTTTATTTCATTAAACTACCTACTGTATGGTTAAGTATAATTTTTCGAAAATTTATTTAAGTAACTTATATTATAGTTTCAGATTTTTAGGGTTCCATAGGTAAATGGTTAAAAACGGTAACTTTATAATTTCGTTATACCCTTCTGTCTGCCCCTCCGTCCGTATGTCACAGTCATTTTACTCGGAGACGGTGTGACTGGGAGCCGCTGCAAAATTATATACATATAAGTAAATAATTTCTGTAATAAAAAATATGATTATTAAAAAAATTAAAATAAAATGATGAAAAAGCACTCTTCTCACGTTCCTTGCCTAGTGATTGCTTTAAACATCAATCCATAAAAATTCCTTCCTTGTCCATCTTTTAAAAATATTTTTTTCCTAATGTTAATATTATATTGTCTTTTCACCAGCACAGTAGGTACATAGTGCACGCCGTGTTTATGTAATATATTTTTTCCCTATATGGCGCAAAACCAATTTCGAAGCAAAAAAATATAACTAGATTTTTTTCCCCCCGAGTGGGAGTCGAACCCACAACCGCCTTTACTTTATTACTAAACTATTATGTTTTATTAGGGTTATAAGTTTTGATTTTTTCTTATTTTCTAGAGAAAAATATAAATCATTCTGCTCTCCATTTTCATCCAATATATTCTGAGATGAATGGCAGAATTGAATCTGAACAACAGAACAATAGAATTATTTTGATTAGAATATTTCCATTTAATTGGTTGATAACATTGCTAAAAAATAACTATTGTTGAATTGGCTGAGATTTTAGTTTTCAATTTATGGATATTGTCTTTTAAAATGGCAATGTTACTAGAACACTAAAGTACCTAATTCAAATTAGTAAATAAATAATTGCGTAGTTAAACAGGGGAAACCGCGACCGAGTCGCTAATTATAAGTAAGAATAATCAGCTTCACGGTGGGAACACACAGCAGGGTAAACAGAGGGAACCTAGTGTTAAGACACTCCGTCTGCCACCCTGCTATATGCACGATATATACAGGGTGTCCCAGGAGCCAACGATAAAACGAAACCAGGTGATGGACCAAGTCGTGACAGTTATGAGAAAAATATAAAAAAAAATCTTTGTCATGTATTTTTCATATTATATTGATTTTAAAAAATATCGCAAAAACCGACACCCTGTGATGGTTTTTCACGTCCCTGGACTACAAATATTACTCTTTCTTCATTTTTTTTTCTGTAATGTAATCATGAGTAACCCTTCTGTTGAATTACAGTTTAAGATTGAAACATACCTGCATCAGTTTTCAATAAAATGTGGTGTTTTTGCCAAAAACATTAAAATTCAAAAATATTTACTACACCCAACTTTAACCGACTGTACTAATAAAAAAAATGTACTACACTGTTTTTGCAAGTAACTTTAAAAGTTGGCGCATTTAATCTGGATTCCGAAATGGTACGACACTTGCTGGATTACTTCTTTGTTGAAGAGAGAAAAATCGAAATACACGATAATCGGGATGACATTCAGCTTTTTGGTATATTTTCCGATACATTCTAGCTGCAGCATTTGCGTTACATAACCATTCTCCATGAATGAAATACATATTGGCAATGTGTCAAAGACCGAGTATATCGCCTGCGAGACCCCGGACTCGAGCACTGTCCTTATAAGTCCTGGGTCATCCCCTAAGTTGGAAAAGTTCAGGTACCTTGGATCCGTCATGCACGAGTCTGAAGGCATCGATCACGATCTCTATAAGACGGATAAGAGTTTGGACGGTATCCTGCGATCACAGACCACACCAGTCACCTCCCTAAACTAAACACTTAGCCCAGGCAACGCTTATCCGACTTAGGGGCTGGCCCAGGACTTATAAGAACAGTGCTCGAGTCCGGGCTCTCGCAGGCCATATACTCGGTCTTTGACTCGTTGCCAATAAGCATTTCATTCATGGAGAATGGTTATGTAACACAAATGCTGCAGCTAGAATGTATCGGAAAAGATACCAAAAAGCTGAACATCATCCCGATTATCGTGTATTTCGATTTTTCTCTCTTCAACAAAGAAGTAATCCAGCAAGTGTCGTACCATTTCGGAATCCAGATTAAATGCGCCAACTTTTAAAGTTACTTGCAAAAACAGTGTAGTACATTTTTTTTATAGTACAGTCGGTTAAAGTTGGGTGTAGTAAATATTTTGAATTTAATGTTTGGCAAAAACACCACATTTTATTGAAAACTGATGCAGGTATGTTTCAATCTTAAACTGTAATTCACAGAAGGGTTACTCATGATTACATTACAGAAAAAAAATGAAGAAAGAGTAATATTTGTAGTCCAGGGACGTGAAAAACCATCACAGGGTGTCGGTTTTTGCGATATTTTTTAAAATCAATATAATATGAAAAATACATGACAAAGATTTTTTTTTATATTTTTCTCATAACTGTCACGACTTGGTCTATCACCTGGTTTCGTTTTATCGTTGGCTCCTGGGACACCCTGTATATGCAGCAAAATAAAGTTGTTTAGGTTTTTAATAAAAATATTAAAAGGTGGTAATAAATAAATAACACGTTTTACCCTTTTTTAAAATAAACTATGAATGTGGAAATAAAGTATTTTAAATATCTATTAAAAATGCAAAACTCACAACAAATAATTTAATACAAAAATAACTAATGGCCTAATTTAATAAAGAATATTTCGGTTTTGATAAACTTTAAAAAATGAAACATTAAGAACGTTTCAAGAGCACACCGTTGTCCGTGACAAAGTCTGACCCAGTGATAGCCACAGCTTTATCACTAGCCAAGAACACCACTAAATCAGCAACCTCTCCTGCTTGAGACACTCTGTTTAGAAGAGTCATATGCTTTGCGTCATCCCAATTAAAATTCATAGCGTTGTTGTCCAAGAAGTCCGTAACTACTGGCCCAGGGCTGATGGTGTTTACTCTAACCTCATGTTTTCCAAGCTCAGCCGCAGCGCACACGGTGAAATGATCCATCCCGGCTTTAGAAACACTGTAGAACATAAAAGCGGGATAGGATGGTGGCATTTTACCAGCCACGCTGGATATATTAATTATATTACCTTTGGACTTTATCAAATAAGGCACAGCCAAGCCAGTTAAATGGATAGCAGCTCGAAGGTTTACAGCCATTATTTGATCGTATCCATATTTATACCAGTCGTTAAACCAGTAGTACCAATACTAATCCCAGCGTTATTCACCAAAACGTCGATTTGTCCGAATTTCTTGATAGTTTGGTCAATAATTTTTCGGACATCTTCATCTTTTGATACATCAGCACGTAATGGGAGTGGATTTTTACATTTTTTGGTAATTTCTGCAAGTTTAGCTTCGTTTCTTGCTACGAGGACGACGTTGGCTCCTTCCGAGCTAAATTTTATAGCAGTCGCCGCTCCTATACCGGAGCTGGCGCCGGTGACGATGACTACTTTGTTCTTGAAACTCATTGTGAATTACCTGGTAGAATTCTAAAGAAGTAGGGCTCAAACCACTATTTATATGTAAAATATGTTTTTCAGATATCTACATTTATAGAAACTTTCAGATTTGTAATATGACTTCTATTATATATAAAACAAATTGTATTTTGGTTTACAAACAAACTCTCTTTCAAGAGAGTGCACTTTACACAATGATAAAACAAACAAATGTTTATAAGAGTAAACAATGCACTCTAACTCAAGATAGGTATTACGTACTTAAGATATGAACTATATTTACTTTTATTTCGTTATATAAATTAGTTATTGTTTAATTAAAATAAATTAGGTAGGTACTTATAGAAACAAATATTCACGTGAAGATATATCTACACTAATACCATCATTTGAGGCCAGTAGTAGAGGCACAAGAGTGTGACGTGAGGAAATTAAATATTTTTAATTCTTCGTTCGACAATTTTTATAGAATATTTAATTGTTCATTATTTTATAATAAAAGACGTAATTTCTAACTTGCAGTATAAGGTCAGCAGTTAATATTATTTCAGCTGTGAATATATTATACCCAAGTTTATTACAATAGTGTCGTGTTTTTGCATTTTATGCATATTTTTTTATAAAATGCCTCTTAATTATTTTATTATTTAGATTTTCATGCGTTTGAATTAACTAAATTTTCTTATTAACATTCTTTAAAAAAATATTGAATTTACAGTACTATAAAACATGTTTAGTTTTTTTTATAAAATACTAAAAATTAAAACGAGAAAATATGTGTTCCCTTCTAGATTTTGACTGTCTCCAGAACTATTGTTTCCGACATTTCTATTGAAAAAAGTACTAATGGTCGTTATTGATAGTAGTAATAGTAGTGCTCTGGTGCAAGCCCAGCGTGAGCTGCCCAGATGTTTTTAAACTGTTTGAACTGTTCCACAGCAGATAAATTATAGACATTTCTGCAAATACCATATTTATTTTTATGCTGACAGTACCCAATTGTATTATTCTTTTAAAGGACTAGACAAATTAGTCCTAAGAAACAAATTGAATGGCTTTCAAAATTGAGAAAAGTAAAAATGTAGGACACAGAGACTTAACTAGTTTAATCTGCGTAACCTTGGCTTTATAATGGATCCTCAACAGAAATCTATTGATCATCTTGGATAGGTAATATGTTAACCAAGGACAATACTTAATATACTAAGTATGTAATTATAATACAATACAAAATTATTTCTAATTTCATATTATTATGAAATGCATTAACCTGGGTGCAATGGAATACTAAAATAAAAGCAATTTTGTTACATCATTTTCATTTTTAGGATAAATCTGTATATAAAATGTATTTTGTAAATTGATATCTATAGTAAGTTCAATTGAATTAGCCATGTTCCACATAAATTAGATTCAAATAAAACAAAAGGTGAATACAAAACAAATAATTTAGAAACATAATAAATATACAGCGGAAGTCGAGCCCACATGTCTTAGATACAGTCCAAGCACAGTAACCACTGAGCCATACATCTTATAAAGCTTCGTCAAAGTTTTTATACACTTATTGCAACTTTAAAAGTCTACAATTACTCTAAAAATATTGTAAGGATTTTATAAATAAAAATACGATATATTTTGCAAGATATATTTCACAGAAACAAACTTGCCGTCAATTTACGCTTAAACCAATACATGGAATAAAAACCGCGTGCTCTGCACCGTCTGTAAATAAAGAGAAAAAAATCAATTATATAGCACTGTAAACTTAGAAATAAACAAAATAATATTTTACTAGTTTTACACTGTATCAAGTTTGAAACATGAAATGAAAAATAAAATTTTAAATATTACAACTTACATTAAAAAGTTTAGTCAAAAAGACCGAAGCCCATGTCCTCATCATCGGACTCAGACTCTTCCTTCTTGGCCTCTTTCTCTTCTGAAATATTAAAAAAAATATCAATTAATATATTTTTTCGAAAATATGATTGTTTTGGTTCAAGTTATAATTAGTATCAGTATAATATTCACAGCATTGTTTCTCAGTCGAAAGATGGTATAGGTTTAATTCATCATTCAGTACATTAGCCTTTATAGCATAGCGCCTACAATTTCTTTTCAGCTTCACACAGTATCCTGCATATAGCAGGGTAGGCAAAGGGAACCTGGGAACCCACATTAAGATACTTCAGTTATCATATGTATGGTCCCAATTACATACAATTTTTTATGATTTATATACTATTTTTTTAATGTTAATAACATATAACAATACTTAGTCATATTTTAAAACTAATAAAAGCATTGTAAAAAATAACATACCTTTCTTCTCTTCAGCTGCAGCAGCTGCTGGTGCTGCAGCGGCAGCAGCAGGGGCAGCACCACCCGCCGGCATGGATGATAGCTTTTCACGACCTTTGAAAGAATAAAAATGGTTTTTTTTAAAAGTAAATTTTGATTGTAGAGAATATTTGAAGGTTTGATTATTATTTATATCAGTTTATAGTGTTAACAGCATCGTTAGTCAGACGAAAGATGGTATGTTGTTATATCATCACATAGGTTCAAAGTGATTTTAAAGAAGTATACAAAATGCTTTAAATGATAAAAATATGCAAAATAAGATTAAAGGGACAATACAAAGGGGTTTGGTCATTTTAAATATGTTGCAAATTGATCTTTGATATTCATTCAGTTACAATGTTAGTCAAAATAACTTATACTGACACATGGTCATGATGGTAATTTATTATCAATATTTGCTATTTCTTTTATAAATATAAGGACAAGATAACTATAGCATTAATTACATCCCAATTTTTAGATCTTAAAGTAAATGTCCTGAGCAAGACAGGCATGGTCCTGCTTTTTGTGAATAGTTTCACATGCCGAGTCATTTTAATAACTATATTTTTTTTAGCAATAGCCTTAGGTACAGAGTGAACCAAGCAGTTATTGTTAAAAGTAAAACTACTGTTACTTATATTTTAATTTCCCGCTTATATAGTTAGAACTGGAATCTGGCAATGCTGCCAATTAATATAAACATAACCTAAAATCACTACTTATTTTTTAGTATTTTTACACATATATTAGTTTTATACCTTGCGCGATCAGTTCCTCAACAGATTTGCCATTGAGTTCTCCGATCACTTTCTTCAGTTTTTCTCCATCAGCCTCAATACCGACGGAACTGAGGATCTTTTCGAGGTCGGCAGCGGCTGGGGCAGCTTTGCCTCCGAGCACGGCTAACAAATACGCGGCCACGTAACGCATTCTGAAAATTATTTTATATATATAAAAACTGACCGACAACGCACAGACGGAACGACTAAAAATTCCTGCAATTCATAGGATACAAATTCAAATACAGTTGTAGGCTACAATGGTTTATATGTAATAATGAAAAGTAGAGAATAGAGTAAGTATATCAGGACTAATTCACATATGAGAAATGTGAACTGAACACCACAAGACATTAAAGTATGCATATATACCACTGTTAGGATAAAACGTGCATGCATATGTGAGCGCAAATATTACAATATTAGCTGTGGATTACAAATTATAATATTAAATATATAATAAGCACAGGGGTATAAAAATAAGTAAATAAAGTAATTGCAGTATAATATTCTCTATCAAATAAATGCATTTGTTGGTTACCGCGCACTTCACATTTTTACATCCAAGTTAATCTGTCACAACACTTAACAAATTCAGTAAAATGCTATTTAATATTACGAACCATTATATAAATAAGAGATGTGAAATAATATTTTAAATAAATGTAACTTACTTTTAAGTCGTAAAGACACGAAACGTGTTAAGCCGTAAATAAACGTTTGCTTGAACGAAACGTCAAAGCAAAAGAGAATAGTCGACGGTTTTAATCAGTGTTGCCAAATGCCAACTTTCTGATTTTGGTTTTGGTACAGATTATGCAAGGTATTATTTTTTGTGAGTATTCTAAATAATTAAATTAAGTATCAAATGTTAACGGTAATAGAGTTAGATAATATACTATTAAAAATAATATATTTAATAAAAATGTTAAAATAAAATATTAGTTAAATAATTAAACATGTCAATTACAAACAGTTATTATACTAATTATATTTCTTCTAACTCAAGCTAGGTTTTTTTGGGGCCATATTCCAACAAAATATTAAATATAGGTGTATTAAAATAAAAATCACAATATATTATATCAAACAAAACTGTCCCCGATTAAGCAAAACAATACCTCTACAATACCAAAAAAGAGTTATTCAAATGAATTTGGTAATATAGTTAGGAGACTTCTGTGCTACAAATGTCAACTGTCAAATATAGTACTGCAATATGTCAATGTCACTGTCGATATCAAAAAGCCCGCTCTTTTCATTTGTTATTAAGTTACTAATTTTAGCGGGAAGACATATTGGGCCCTCATATACTTGAGGTTACACGTGTTGTAGTCGATGTGATTTGTTACTAGGTTGTTAATAGCTCATTATTAGCAAGTTATAAAGTAATTTAAATGTTTTAATTAATAAATATTGTGAATTGGTTAAAAGAGCTTCTGTAATTAACACTGAGTAAATACCTATATGTGTTTTCGAATGTTGTTGGTGTTTTATATAAGTTTCTAGTTATTTAAACTTCAGTTTATAGTTATTTTGATTTTTAATAAATAAGATTGTATTTGTAACAATAGTGTTGTATAGTTTTTTTTTGATATTTCACTTCTGAAACCTAATTATATTATTATGAAGGTATATAATTTGTATAAAATGAAGTTAAATACAAAATATAATAGTAAAGTTTAAGTTATTTAATTTCTGGCACTGTACATTATAAGTGAGTAAAAATGTCTAATGTCATCTAGTGCTCATGAAGCATAGCACTTTAAAAAAAATATTACTTAAACATTGCACATGTTTTGTAGTGTTGGTATTAATTATATAGATGGCGCTTATTTTAAATCCTTGTGATAGTAAATAATTATCAGCTTTCATCATTCGAACATTTCAACATTTGCTTTAATTAAAAAACACAATAAATTTATTAAGTGTCCAAAATACTTTTATAAATATTTATAAATTATAAAAAAGATAATTTATTATGTGCTTGAAATTGTTCTATCCATATTTGCAGACTATCTAAAAAAATATAGCTTCACTTCAACAAATTATTTGAAAATGGCGGATATATGTACATAATAATTTATTATATCCCTATGTGCAATTTTTTTGGGTTACATTTAAAATTCTACTTGCCTATAAATTATATTTATTGATGACAAAACCAAAAGTGTTAAGAGAAAAAGTAAGTAAAAATTTAATCGTTTCTTAATACAAAAATAAAACAATTGAACTGTATATTGAAAATGTTAAAAGTAATGTTTAAAAAAAAATGTTGATGCGCTCTATCTGTGATTAACATATCTATCACAAATTCAGTAAAGTTTGAATTAAATCAAAAGCCCGACTATTTTGTAAACATTTAGCGTTGTTTTGAATGTAATTTAATTTAACAACTAGGGTAAGCAACTAGTATATATGTATTTATATTATTTAGAAGTAAAATTAAATTAAACTAAAACCTTTTAAAACTTTTGTACCCTGCTATGTCATAAATAAAGCGTAGAGTTAAAAAATGAGTGGAGGCCGTAAGTTGCCTCATTATATAATGAGGAAATGAACATATTAAACATTTAATTCCTCCAAATGCGAATCGAATCCACAACCGTCGCTCCTCATCTCCCACGATAGCCTTTATAGCATTGTGAATCTATTAATTATATATATTTAAATTGTAAGTACTTTCAGGTTGATAAAGATTCAAGTACAAAATATAATTAAGATTTTCCGCAGCACACTTCTTATTATTAATGTAATATTAATACCTAAATTTTCACGTTTAAGATTTAAGAGCTTTTTGTTGAATGTATAAATTAAATGGTTCGTTACAACGTGTTTTAAAAATTCAGTTGTTTTTGCTAGGGTTGTTAACTGTTATATTGTTTGTGTTGTATTCTTTTTTTTAACTTTGCGTTGGATCTCGTACATAGGATAGCGCACAGGGAACCTGGGAACCTAATGTTAAGATCCTTCGTTCTCACTAATATATGTATGTGCTACTCGCTTCCCTGTTCAGGTAAGACAAGAAGTGGAATTGAGTTACGCCAATCAACAGGCAATGTCTCGATTTACCATCAAATGAATGTCAAATTAAGCATAAATTAAGAAAAATAATAGGCCCTAGTGCTGCGGTACAATATAACGCAATTATTTTAGTTGTATACTATTGAGAGAAATAAATTATATAACTTTCCATTTAGGCCACTTAACTCGCAATTTTACGATAATAAGGCGGCGTTGAGCTTCTTAGCTCTACGTTCCCCCTGCCTACCCCGCCGTATGCGGGATACGGCGTGATATTATTAAAAAAAGAAAAGTAAAATAAAGACATCTCGTATCGGTGGCATCCCTAAATGATAACAAATAGCAACATTAATAACTAGAAGATAATCGCTGTAAACAAATTTTTCAGTACAAACATTTAATCCACGGAACAAAATTAATGTGGAGGGGTGGAGGGGTTGATTCATTATATTTATTATTTTGTTTTGTGTAATTTATTGGTTTTGCACAACGGACAACTGCGTTCGGTTCAGTGTTCTGTAAAAATAATGGACAAAATATGAATTAGTAACAGAATAACATGTGTGTAGCTTTTTTATTTCCTCGTTTTGGTAACAAAACTGTTCTTCACTGTTCCCACTTTCCGCTCCTGTCTCTACTTTTATACTGTACTTTTCCCATTAAGATATTTCCGTTTCGAAGAATTTCGGAAGCATTGATGTTTAATTACGGAATTCAACGCCGCGCTTTCCCTCATTACGAAGGCAATGAAGTATTAAATATTTCGCAGAATCGAACCCACAATCTGTCACGTTTATAGACGCATGTTTGTACATCTGCGCCACGGCTGGCCTCGATCAAGATCTGGATTATGCTTAAATATAACCAAATATTTATTGATATCGTATATTAGAAATACCTATAACAATATTTCAAAAGCAATTTTCTATAATTCCGCACTAAAATTCCTTTTATCCTATTCAGGACGCGACATATAAATTCATATATCTCGAACTAAAACGAATAGAAAACATACTGCCCCAATCAACCAGTAACGACTGCTTTATATGGACTTCGAGTGCGATGTAAAAGTTTCTGAAGACATCATAAAAAGAAAGTGACCGTTCCCTCAAATATGCGGCACCTACGGTTATAAAAGATGGCGATCGATTGTTTTTTATTGGTACGGACGTTTTATACGTATATTCTTGTGAAATAAGTGAATTTGGAATTTTTTAGGTACAACTGTTGAGTTTCTTGCCGGTTGTTCTGGTGTGTGCGGGATATAGCGTGAAGCTGGTAAAAAAACAACACTCAAATTGTTTTCGAAAATTGGTTCGAAATGGTTTCTGACCAATTTTCGAGATATTGTATGTGGAGATGTGGATCTTAACGCCACGGTTTGCTTAGTTATCAGAGTGAGGGAATGAAAATATTAATTTCATTTCCTTGAGTGGGAATCGAACTCACAACTTATCGTATTTACAGTTGGAAGCATGTACCTCTGCGCCACGAGTGGCCTCGTTATATCATTAAATGCCTAATAAAAGAAAAACGAGCACTAAAGTACAACTGTCACAATATTATACAACGAATGAAATGTAACGTTATTTTATTCTTAAATTTAAATAACGATATAATAAAAGATGATTCTAGCATCTGTTGTGCTTCGCCTTCGAGGAATGTCTGCGAACACATTGTTAGACATAATGAGTGGTTTATTTGTGTTCTTCTTCTATTATGACTCGCACTTGACTGGTTTTTTTATTTGTATTACTTTTTTTTGTTAAGAGAAAAAATATTTACGACGAAAAAATCTTTTTATCTGTCTACTCGTCAATATTCCACAGTGCAACTTGCGGCTCAGCTCATAAACTTGAGAAGTCGTCTTGAGAGTGCTTTCCAATTTGATATTTGAGTTTTATACATTTATAAGTGTAAAAAGGTTCATAAAAAAGATTTTTAAAGAACCCCAGACTAAAAATAACACTACCACTACCACACTTGACAAAGCGTTCTTAGTGAAATCATGAAATTTTTGTCAAGAAGATATCTTCTTCATGATAGCATGGACGCAAGTACTATTTGATATACCTAATAGACTAATTTTTAAACGCGGGTTTGTCCGTCGTGATTCTACTTAATTTTGACTGCAGGTAGAATGGGCATCACGAAAAAAATAAAGATAAATTAACAATAGGAGGACAATAAAAATAAGATCAACATCTATCCCCCATAGATGGACTATCCAAAACTAAGATTTTTTTTCAGTCAGAAGTCAAGCCTATACTAATTTTGGTTAAAGTGTAAGTTAGCTACTAAATAATTACTTATAGTGAAAGATGGTGATTGAAATTAAATTAAAACTTTTTTGTATTTATATAGATATTGAATAATAAGTACAATACGTCTCAAGGAAATCTTTTAGCATCCAATGTTTTCTACGATAGACGATTTTCCTTACAAATGCAATCTTACTCGCGTGTTGGTTTCTACTAGGACAAACAAATAGGTCAGGGGTGTCTAAAACTCTAACACTCTAATAAATTAGGCTTTTTTTTCAGCTTCACGTTGTATCCCGCAAATACCAGGATAGGCAGAGGAAACCCAATCCAAAACTCCGTTCTTCGCTTTCCGCTTAATTTGGAGACTGCATGTGGAATAGCTCAACTCATCAAGTAGATAACTCAACCTTTTCCTTTGTGGGTGCTCGACTGGAAATGGAATCCGCAACCATTGTGTTTATAGTCACGCGCTTGTGCCATTGCGGAATGTTGAATAATGTATTTTTATTACCTTCACACTGTTTCCCGCAAACCCATAGCAGAGCAGGCAGATCTACTGTTAAGTCATGCCGCCGTCACTCCGTGCATAGTAAATTTTTCAAAACATTACGTGTTAATTGGCTGAATTCAACGCCGCGTTTTGTCTTGTTACCAGAGCTGGGAAGTCATTTCCCCTAGTGAAATTGAACCCTGATGGTTTCAGACAGGACGCCCTGACGATCTCATTTTATGAAAATATTTTACGAAATTGTATTCAAAAAAATATTCTTCAAATAGATTCTTCAGATAAACAGAAGCAGCCTACACTTTGGCTCCACATGGCGTGGTTCAGATCGATCGCATTTCTAGGACCATTTGTCAAGCATTTCACTTGGTGCAAGATATCCGATATACATCTTTGTATGTAGGTAAGAATCTCTTCTGGAATTGGGTATTTCCTTCCACATTTACTAGTATTGTTTTTATATTTGGCATAGGTTAAATTAGTTATTTGACTTTTGCTAATAAAATTGTATTACGAGTAAACAATATACAAGTATATTTTAAGATAGATGAATAAATTTTAATAGAATTTATTAGATAATATATTTTTGGGCCAATTTTACTTGTTGATAGTAATTATTGTTATTGTTTATAGAAAAAAATGAATTTCTAGACCAATCTCCGACTGCAAGTCCTAACTTGCAGTCAACTCATAGTATTAGACTGATATTACATATAGTCCAAGATCCCATCTTAATCTGGCATTACCTCTGAAAGAGCCCCACTTTTAAGTTAGTAAGTACGTATACAGTTTTAACTACATATTAGACTATCAAACCTCAAAATCAGCTATGCTAAAATGACGTGAATCTGGGGGCCCTGGGATCTCTGTCTATATACATTTATATCAAATTAATTACGAAATTAGAACATGCATTGAAATACTAGTTGTATTTCAATTTTCAATTTCAAACTGCTAAACTATTTAACGTGAACGTGAATATGTCAATCAGTCGATATCGGCTATTATAAACAAATTTAGAGCAAGCCTTGGAATTTGTACATACCATTAGATGTAATGGTACTATTGTAATCGTGTCTAGACTATTTTTCTAATATTTACGGAATGAATACCAATATTGACGCAGTTGTGGAGATATTGACTGTAAATGATAATTGTAGGTTCGAATACCAATAGGGGGAATGTTTATATAAAAAACTAATTATGTTACAAGGCTAGTCGTTTCGCAGGGGCTCAACCGTGGACTGTAAACGCGACAGCTTGTGGATTCATCTGCCGTTCGAGAAAATGAAATATTTAATCTATACTTTATACTAATATAATAAATCGGAAGAGTTTGTTTGTTTGTTTGAACGCTAAGATCTCTGGATCTACTGGTCCGATTTACTTTGTTTTTATTTTACATGAAAGCTGCATTCTTCAGAAGTGCTATAGGCTATATAACGTTGCATTACACATATATATTAATATATTAAAATACTTTCTAATTTGACATGCAATTTATTCTACCATGTTAATAACAACCGTCGTCGCTACGCGATCGTTACCGCGACATTTTTATATTATGGACCTAACATAACATAAGGACGTTATAAAAATAAATATAATATTAACTTTTAGCATTTTATCTAGATTGAAATTATAGTTTACTGTATAACATTCTAATAAATAATTAAGGAGATGTCACTGATTCGAAGTGACCTAACCTTCGGGCGGCGTAGTATGAGTATGACCGACGCGAAAATATTCTTATAGTTCAAGCAGGCGTAGCCGCGTCCAGGTCCACTAGCATTTTACTATTTTAGTAACGGGGCAAAGCTCGTCGTCAGAAATTAGCAATCAGAAAATATGGAACAGAAGTGTCTTAATGGGAACGGAGAACACTAGGTTCCCAAATTCCCTATGTCTATCCTGCTACGTGTAGTATACAGTTATATGAATCTTCTCTAATTACGCTACAATTCCTTACAACCTCCAAGGAACCTACATGCCAAATTTTGTCTTCAATGCCTAGTTTGTGCTGAAAAGTTTTACTTAATATACAGAGATCTTTATAAAAAATAATTAGGTATACTAGAATAGAATATTGTATTCTACAACTTCATACATAAGTCCGTCGGTCCCGAAATACCCGCGACCGAGCGATGTAAAATAAAAAACTGCACTGACACGACCGCCGTCGCACTCGCGTTATTATTAGATGAGACGTTCATAGATTAGTGTTGGGTAGAAATGATTCAATTTTAGTTTTTTATGATATTAAAGGAGAGAAATAGAAATTTGACACTACTTAATTAGAAATTTGTACTCTGTTGTTTGTTAATTTTAAATAGTTTAGACTATGAGATAGATATTGTTCTATTGTTTTAATAAGACAATTAAACTCTACATTAATACTATAAAGCTGAAGAGTTAGATTAAACGCACCAATCTCAGGAACTACAGGTTCGAATTAAAATACTTTGTATGTTATTATGAATTTAATACAAAAATACATACAAAGATATCTCGATTACCGCGGAGAACTATATGCTATATCTAATTTTGCACTGTATTTGCAATTACGTACCTCACTTACTCTGATCGATCGATTTGGAGATGTCATTTTAACACATTTTTTTTCTATTTGAAAAAGTAGTTCCTGAGGTTAGCGTCAAAATCATCATGTTTGTAATATTAGTATAGATAGTAGATATGTATTCTCTCGTCTATAATCTTTGTAATGAAATGAAATAGAAGTTTAGTTAGTGTGCGCGTGCGCAATTGATTGAACGGTCAATGATTATGTTGGAACGTGGAAAAATCATTTAAATTATTGCTTTTGATTCAATTTTTATATAAATTTTGTGTTAAAAAGTGTTATTTTAATATTAAGTGTACTAGTGATGCTTTTTTGGTCGAAATCTTAGAAGAGTTCTAGTGATTTTGAAGAAAAATGGTGAGAATTTTCGTACAATAATATGTACATCTGTCATATTACTGTCAAAATATTTATTTATTAGTTGTATATATGTATATACTTATATTGGGGAACGCGGAGGGAACTTAGTGTTAAGATATTACATTCATCGAAATATTGAATTGCGGAACTTAACACCGTGCTTTGTCTTGCTAGAGACATATTCACGTTCTGCCACGAGTGCTACCATCGAAACTGGCCTGAGAGTCAGCCTGGCCTGGCCCAAGAGTGCTGCCTTTAGATCTTAAAAATAAATCAGTTTCACGGTGTATTCCGCACACAACAGGGAACGTAGAGGGAACCTAGTGTAAAGGCACTCCGTTCCGGCTCTTCCACCGGTTTGTTCAACGATAGTCAGAGAGAACGAAACGTCAAACATTACGGTCTCACCATACCTCGTTCGCATCCGACTGAGTTATTATTTCTTAATATTTTCATTTCTTCCCCCTGGGACCAAAGCGAAGCCGCGCCGTTGAGTTCTGCCACTCAACACACAATACCTCGAAAAATCATCGGAAAGTGAGGAACGGAGTGTCTTAATAAATATTTCCCTCTTCCTACCCTGCTAAATGCGGGATACAGCGTGAAAAAAAATACACACAAATCAGCTTCTGAGAACATTTCGCACTAAATCTCCATTAAGAGTAAACCCAGCAATAATTCATGAATTCTCAACAATACAAGTCTGTTAATTTTCAATGCTCGTTCGAATTTAAGATTCAGACATAAACCGCTTCAAGTCTAGATATAGGTGAACTGAATTATGACGGAAATGAAAACTTCCTTTGATATAGTTTCTATTTATAAATCTACTTTTATCATTTAATAGTATTTATTCTTAGAGGCAAAGCGTGGCGCTGAGTTCCGCCACTCAACACGCCATGCCTTCAGAATTTGGGGGAAAGTGGGGAACAGGTGGAAACAGAGTATTTTAACAATAGTTCCCATGTTCGCTTTGCATAACCAGCTATGTACGGGATACGGCGTGAAATCGCAACAGCAGTGATAATTGTATGAGCGAGCCGTCGCGTCGTAAACGCGATGGTAGTGGGTTCGATTAAAAATCAGTGAATGAATAATTTTCATGCGCTAGTTCCAATTTCATTAAAATAAAATAATAAAATAAAGCAATTCAATACAATGTACCAATGATTTCTACTCGTAACTAACAATGTAGTTACAGAATTAGCGAAGTAGGTACTAATAGAAATTAATTTCTATGTGTCCAAGGCTAACGAGGCACTTCTGTTTGATTGCATAGTGTAGGACGCTGTAAAGTGGGAGTCAAACCTATGACCGGTGTATGAAAGTTAATTAGGTCCATTTGTCACTTGCGAAATGGATTTTAGGACTATTTTTGTATGGAGGTCATATTTTACTTACAAATTAGTAGTTTTTGAGATCATCGCGTTCAAGAAAACAAGCTCTTCAGTTTTATTAAAAGCTTTTATTTAACTTGCAATGTATGTATGTGGGTTCGGGTGAAATCTTAGAGCTCAATTTTGAAGTAGATATCGTCAACCGATTGAGCTGAAATTTTGTATACACGTTTACTTTGGATGACAATGCACGATAAAATATGTGACGTCATTCTAAATGTAATATGGCGGACCATGCAAGATGGCGGAATAGTTATTTTTAATGTACTTCTACAATATGGGTATCAAATGAAAGAGCTCGTTGACAGCAACTCGAAAAATAATGTGATGTCACTCTAAATCCCATAAGGAGGATATTGAAGATAGCCGAGTATCTATTTGGTCTACTTCTACAATATACATATTAAATGAAATGGCTCGTTGACCGTAACTCTAAAAATAATGTGACGTTATACTAAATCCAATATGGC